>QBDW01001208.1:0-94112 GCA_003261595.1 Maconellicoccus hirsutus
CATAAAATGAAAAAAAGTTTGATTCGCTGAAATTTTCAAATTTTCACCATTTTGGAAATTTTTTAAATGTCATAACTTCGTATAAAAAATGACAGGGAACTGAACTTTGCTTCATTCATTATTTATTGATCTCCACAATTCGCTACAAATCTAAGATAAAGGGAAAAATAAAAGACCCCATCATGCAATTTTGCACTGATATGATGTAGAATAACTAAATGATTTATGGTAATGCCTTCAGTTTGAATTTTTCTCATATTTTTTAATTTCTTATGATTCATTTTTTTTAAAAAGAACTTACGAATATTTGAAGTGAGTACGACAAATGTAATTTTTGAGCTTAAAACCAACTTCAACTGTATCAATTGTAATACAAATATAAAGCTAATGTGATTCTGATTCGCTTTATTCAAGAACGAGTCGATCGAATTTCTTCAAATTCTCAATATGGTTTCATCTTGGAAGAATTTAACGAATAAAATTTTGCGATTTTGATTTATCCATAAGTCTAGTCTAAGTTTTCGAAAAACGATTGACAAAGTAAGTCCTAAGCAGTTTTCGAATTGTGTGATTATGCAAATGGTTGAAATCCGAAATATTTTTTTCTCAAAAGTACCCTTGTGACCTATCAAAATAGGTTAAAATTTCACGCCAAAAACGAATATGGTAATATCTATTAATACGGGGAAATTTCCCCGCGTGTACGATAGATCTTTGCGTAAAATGTTCGCTAGTCTTACTCCAAGGTGATATTTTGAGCCTTCTTTGATCCCCCACACTTCATTTTTTTCCCTTATTTCTTCTCGCGTAATAACAAAATAACCTTTTCGAAAATTTTTCTCGTTAAAATAGATGTTTACGATCGCTTTTCTATTCAAGAGATTTCTTTCATCACGAATTTTTCAAGTTGTTTACCAAAATGAAAATCGTTATAACGCAAGTGTATCTAACACGCCGAAGTAAACAATAAAACACGTTAAAGAAATTTGAAATTTTCTCTGATTTTCTGCGGTTTTCACTTGTTTAAACATTTTCGAGGTTTTTCGCGTGCAAGGAAATTGTGTCAACAAAATAAGTAAATTTTGTATAAAACATCGAGAAAGGCTGTTAGACTTCTATTACTCTTATAATTTGTGCTACGTGTGGTGTTTTCGTTTCGAGAAAATTATTCCAACATGGTGTACTTCAAATGGGTTGCTGTGATCGTGTGCTTTTCTACGTTACTTTATCAAACGAACGGTTTGCAGAAAAAGAAATTTTCGCAATTTCGAGGGTATGTTTCAAAACTCATTTCGATTTGATAGAAGTCTTCCTCGAAGATAATTTTTTAATTAAAATTTTCACAGCCTTGAGTTTTGCACATCGCACGTGAATTTCCTTGCTAATGTCTGTATCAACGCGAGAGCCAATCGTAACCAGTCCTACGATGCATCGTTGATACCTGCGGATATATCGTGCGAATGGAAGAATATTTGTTTTACCTTAAGTGATGATGGTGAGAAATGTGTAGAAGAGCAGAATGCTTTCGTACTCGTGTGTCCTTATCCTGGAAACGTAAGTGAATGCGTTTCTATTGGTAAGAATCCTAATGACGTTTATGTATATAATTATGATGGATCATACTGTTATCCTCATCAAAATGTGCAAAATGTATTCAAATGAAAGGATAGCAAGATTTAATTTTTTTTCACTTTTTTGGATTTTTTGTAGTTTAGAAATTTGTGAATCATTTTCATTCAATAATGATTATGAATTATATTGTATTTTTAAAGAGATATTTCAGTGTAAAATTTTTTCATATTTTCCTATTTTATTAAATTTAGCTTACCTGCATAAAATGAGTGGGGAAAAAAGTCCAATTTAATAACTACGATAAATCGGCCCCTGACGCTGATTTTTGTTTCAGCGGTAAAAACCGGTAAAGATGAATGAAAAAAATTCATTTCCTGCTTCTTATCGCTCCTGGGGGAGGTAGAGCTCCACTGTAACTTTAGCGTAAATATCTGTCTTTACGAGTTTCCGAGCGAGTGACTTGGGGTTTTGGTAACATGTGGAGATAGTTTACTTGAATATCATTTTTTTTTCTGATTTTTTATATCAAAATAGGGCTAAATCGAAGCATTATGATTTTTTCGTTAAAGAATTTTTTTTTAATACTTAAACGATTAATTAGAAGAAAAAATTTCAAATACAATTTGTCGAAAAAATCGATAATATTCGCGTAAAAAAAATAATAAGAAATCGCAAAACACGCCCGTGGAGTTGATACCGGCCGCCGTGTACCAGCGGAAGATGCACTTTACGCGCCGTAAGTCCGTTTTCTTGAGCTAACTCGGTGGTAACGCGTAAGCGTACATCTTCCGCTAGTACGCAGTGGCCGTTATCAACTCAACGAGCGTACGTGTATTTTGCTATTTCTTTTGATATTTTCTTATTACGCGAGAACTATCGATTTTTTTCGACGCGTAGCATATCGAGTTTTTTCTTCTGATTAATCTTTTAAACGCGTTAAGAAATATTTCAAAAAAAATTATTCTTCGATTTAGCCTTAGAAATTACCCTTACAGGTGGTTTTTGGGAGGTTTTAGTACGTAGTCAAGTTTCAAAAATTCCGATTTTGTGTTTTTAGTGTCACTGGGGGGGAGGCTTGTGGTGTTAAAATGAGTTTAAGATAAAATTTATCAAGACTAAAAATGTTCCTCATTGAATTTTCGACAAGTTATCATATCAATATCATTCAGGTGGAGTTGACGAGACAAATGCTGATGAACTTGATCGTACAACTTTATTGAGTTATTTTTCGTCGTTTCGAGGTTTTGACGACGAAATCGTGAAAAAACGAATTTATGATAATTTTTGTAATAACTAAAAATGTTGCTAATAAAATTTTCAATAAATTATGTCATTTAAGTTATTCACGCTGAATTCACTGGTAACGTGAAAAACGCTGATGAACTGTGGGTTGCATAGCTGTATGTGAATGTGATCCACGTACGAGTGGTAACCAAATGCAGGTGCTAAATGAAGAAATTTTTCTTCAATCGAATTTTTCAAGTTGTTTACTCTTGATGTTACTTCTACAAACGAGTCAAAATAAATAGGTAAATTTACACAAAAAATCGAATTTTTCTCACATTTTCAACGATTTTTACCTGTTTAAACATTTTTGAGTTTCGCCTGCTGGGAAACGGTTCAAAAAAATGTAAAAAAAATTATATAAAACTTCGAATTGTGCTACATGTAATTCCTTTCGAGAAAATAATTCGAGAACGCGATGTATTCGAAATGGCTTGCAATTGTAGCCTATGCTTTTCAACTTTTCTATATCAAACGAACAGTTTGCAGAAAGAAAAATTCTTGGATTTTCAAGGGTATGTTTTCTCATTTTGTAGTGAAGAAAGCATTAGATGATTTTATTCGTTTGAAATTTTCGCAGCCTTAATTTTTGCGAATCACAGTCGAATTTTTTTATTAACGTTTGCTTAATTGTGAAAGCTAAGATTAATCAACCTTACGATACATCGTTGATACCTGCGGATATATCGTGCGAATAGCAAGATATTTTGTTTTATTCCTGATGAAGCTACTAATGGATGTTTAGAAAAGGAGCATGTTTTTCTTCTTGTGTGTCTTTATCCGAACAACGTAAAAGAGTGCGTTTCTAAAGGTAAAAATCGTAACGATGTTTATGTGCATAATCACGATGGAACGTACTGTTATCCTGTTCAAAATGTAAAAAATGTATTTAGTTAAGAAGGTAGTCAAAAGCTAAGATAACCTTGGCTCACAGACATTAGGAGGGACTAAGGTAAAATACAATTTTCCAATAAAATTAAGCAATTGAAGAGTGCGTTAACATTTTTATTTCATGACAAAAATAAATAACATTTCATAGTATTTATAAAAGTACTTTGAGAAACATCATTAAAACGGAAATAATTGATAACTTATAAAATTAAAACCTCCTTAAAAATATCTATACTCAAGTGGTCAAGTCGGGGCTAGTGTCACAATTTTTTCAAGGAGAAAACGATGTTCAAATTTTTCGAATTGAAAATAAAACATGGAAAAATTCCCACAACGAAACGAAGGAAAAATATAACTCATTTTTTGAAATACTGGAAGAATTTTTTTCAAATTTTCCGATATTGGAAGGCTCTTTTTCACTAGGGACGTCCATGGTTTACAATTTCATTAATTTTCAATTTTTTTTTTAATTTCTTGAATTAATTGGAAAAGTCTAGAAATTTATGAATTATTTTTATTTTATAGGAATTTACAATTTAAATATTTTATCGTTTTTCTTAAAGAGATTTTTTGGTGTGAAATTTTTTCTTTTCCTATTTTATTATATTTATTTTTCAATCTGTAAGAAATAAGTTGAAAAAAATAAATATGTGAAAATGAACAGCGTTCTTAACCTATACAAGTTGAATATGTTTTGTTTTTAATTATTTTCAGTATTTATAATTTATGCATTAAGTTATTCGTTAACTATTCAAATTTTAACATTAATTTAAAATTTATTTTATGGACATTTAGCTTGGTTTTTTTTTGAATTTCCCTTTAATATACTTATTCTCTAAGACTCTTTTCTGAAAAAAGTTTTGCAATGAAACGCGCTGACAATTATTTCCCGTACACGTTTTATCAGAAAACTTGAAAAATAACGAAACCGTGCGAATTCGTCGTCGATGTGAAGTTGTGAAAAATATTCCGAAATATTGAACGCGTTTGTGTTCTCACTTGTTTAAATATCACGTTGATTTATCGCACGTTGGGAAAGTGTGATAGTGAGGTAAATAAAGATCTACAAGATGTCATGGCTTTAAAAGAGCAGTGTCTTTGTAGTATTCGCACAAACTCCGAATTAAAAGGTGTATTTACCACAAGACAGTTTTTCGAACGCGATGTACTCGTATTTTAAATGGATATTCGTAATTGTGTGTTTGTCGATACTCTGCCCAGCGGAAAGCTTAAAAAAAAAAGAATACTTGGACTTTAAAGGGTATTAAAAATTATTTCAATTCGTACAAAATCGTGGAATTTATTTGGTAATTTTATGTAATGAAATTTTCGTAGGAAAGATTTTTGCGCATCTGCGGCTGCTTTTCTTTCTTCGGTCTGTCTAAACGCAAGAGATAAACTTGGGAAAGCCTACGATGCGTCGCTGATCCCTGCGGATATATCCTGCGAATCGAAAGATATCTGTTTTAGTAAACCCTTATTAGGGAATGGGTGTAATGAACAAGTCAGTGATTTCGTTCTTGTGTGTCCGTATCCGGGAAACAGTCGGAAATGCGTTTCCAAAGGTAGGGAAGTCAACGATGTTTATTATCATGATTTTGATGGAAGATATTGTTTGCCAGTTCAAAACATAAAAGGCGTGTTTGGTTAATAATTCATTTTATTATTTGGTGTTTTTCTTGCTTGTGGTTACAGTAATTAATAATTTTGTTTTAATTTTTGACATCTTGTGTTAATTAGAATTATTTATTTTCTTCCATGTTATATGATTTGTTTTCCATTTTTTATGAAATCATTTCTGGATTAAGTATGATGAATGGGAGTGAGAGGAGAAGGGGGCGAATTAAGGCCATCTTGATTTTTTTTTTTTTTTTTTTTTGAAATTTAACGTCACAAGGTTATATGTATAACATAAAGTGACTTAAAAAATATATATATTTTTTTTTAAAGTAAATTGTTATTTAAAAATTAAATTAGATTATCGTAAGGTCTCCAAGCGATTATTTTGATTTTTTTTCTCTTATCATCACCTCACCTATTTCGTATATCCCCCCCCCCATTATAATGTGCGATTTTTTAAGTTTTCTGTATTCGATAATCCTCTTCCCTTTAGTTGTACTTTTCAAAGGGGTATTTTAGTTGAGAAATTTTTTCATATTTTTCAAAAACATATTTATAAAATTTACTTTGAAATCTTTATAAAATAATTCATCAAGTATTTTATTTGTACGGTAAATTAAATAATTCGTATTCTAGAATTTGTGTGGAATTATCTTTTGTTGGGTTTTTTTGCACATTTTCAGTATTTATTTTTTACGTAATAAAGTTATTTATCAACTATTCACGGTTTAACGTTGATTACAATAAGTTCTATTACAACGACGCATGTTCTGATCTCATCCCAACTTTGCAAACGGACACAAAACTGTTCCAAGTTGGTTAAAATTCCCAGAAGGCGGTAAATCTATTCAAATATTGTGATAACTGTGATAAATAAAATATCAAAAGTCCTCGTTGATTTGACCTCTGTGTTGAAATTGCAAAAAACTACCATAATGTTGTTAAAGTAGTTTGGAATCGATTAAAATTTGCTTAAAATTGCTTAGAATTGTCAAAATGTTGTTAAAATTGTTCAAAGAGGTTCAATATATGCTCAAAATTGTATAAAAACTGTGGGAATTTTGTTAAAATAGTTCAAATTGAATCAAAATTTGTTCCAAATTGCTTAAATTTACACAAAATTGTCAAAATGTTGTTGAAACTATTTAAAGATATTCAGTATTTGCTCGAAATTGCACAAAAGTTGTGCAAAACAACGAAATAAATGAAAAATTTGGTTTAAATTGCTTTAAATTACGTAAAATTGTTAATATGTTGTTAAGATTGTTTCATGTTTGCTCAAAAGTACATAAAAACAGTTAAAATGTTATTAAAATAGCCTAAAATCAATCAAAATTAGTTTAAAAGTGATTAAAATTATACAAAATTGTCAGAATGTTGTTAAAATTGTTTAAAGTTTTATGCAAATATTGAACAACTTCAACTACATTTTAACAATTTTGTGTTATTTTAAACATTTTTAAACTAATTTTGATCGATTTTATGCTGTTTTAACAACATATTAACTGTTTTTATGCAATTTTATGCAAATATTGAACAACTTCAAGTAGTTTGTTGAGCAGCTTTAAACAATTTTAACCACATTTTGACAGTTCTGCACGATTTGAAGCTAATTTAACATCATTTTGACTATTTTGTGAAGTTTTAGACAAAAAAATGTTGAATCACTTTATGCAGTTTTAACCACATTTTGCCATTTTTTTTATCATTTTAAGCTCTTTTAAACAAATTTTGGTGGATTTTAATTTATTTTAACAACATTTCAACTGTTCTTATGTAATTTTAAGCAAATACTGAACAACGTTAAGCAATTTTAACAACACTTTGACAAGTTTGCCCTATTTTAAACAAATTTTGATCGATTCTGAACAATTTTAACATGTGATATTTTTTTCACATGTTTTCAGAGACGTTGGTTACAGCATGTGCTCGCCTACGTTTTTACGTACTTTCTTAAAATTATCTGTCAAAATGAACATCGTTTTGAGTTGTTGAACGAGCCTAAGTTTCTTTCGCAGATTTTCAGCAATATTCACCTGTTTAAATATTTCCTTGTTTATCACACGTTGGGAAAAAGTGATATCGAAGTGTGCACAGAATCACAAGTGGTTCGAGGAAAAAACGTTTTTTTGTATTGTTCTTATAGACCCTAAATCCAGTCGTATTTTGTATTTACCTCGAAAGATGTGTTTTAAATTGATTGTAGTCGTGTGTTTCTCGTCTTTACTTTATTCAGCTAACTGCTTAAATAAGGCGGAGTTCTTGGAATTTAAAGGGCATTTATCAAATTAATTTGTATTTTGAAACTATAACTTATGTGATTCCTTTTAGTAATTTTTTGGAATTGAAATTTTCATAGAAATGATTTTTGCGAATCGGCTGGTGCATTTCTTTCTTCGATTTGTACAAACGCAAGAATAAAACTTGGCAAAAGTTACGATGCGTCGCTGATCCCTGCGAATATATCCTGCGAATCGCAAGATATCTGTTTTAGTAAACCCTTATTCGGGAATGGGTGTAATGAACAAGTCAGTGATTTCGTTCTTGTGTGTCTGTATCCGGGAAACAGTCGGAAATGCATTTCCAAAGGTAGGGAAGCTCGGGATGTTTATTATTTTAATTTTGACGGAAGGTATTGTACTCCTGTTCAAAATATTAAAGATATGTTCTTAGAACCACAATAAAAATTTCTGTGTTAACGAAATAAATTAGTCAAGTTATTTAAATGATTTTTATCATTTTTTGTATTTTTTTATTTTAATTTTTATCGTCAAATGTCGATTGGAATTATTCGTAATTTTTTTTAATCTTGTATGATTTCTTTTTCATCAAATAATATTAATTTGAAATTAAATTTTGGTACGTGAAATGCACTTCTTTTTTTATATATATATTTTTTAAATATGTGTATATTATAAATAATTTTAGTAACATAACAGTCAGACCATAAAAGAGTCCACAGATGAAGCCTCATTAAGCACCTTTTTTATATCTTCGAGGATCTGGTGAAATGAACAGAGAGATTGGGAAAAATCAACGATGTAAGTAAATAATTTTTTAAGGGAGGATTGAGGGATTTTTTCAAAAAAAAAAAATGAAAATTTTTTATGCTTTTTTCAATACGTAGCTAATTAGCTACTCATGAAATTGTATTTCAATTTTTATTGAAAAAAAAACATTACAATTTGCAGGTATTTAAAAAAATTTTGTTGAAAAAAAATACTTAATTTAGGGCAAAAATTGTTTTCATGTTGTAAAAATATGCAATTTTTATCATTTTTGAAGGACTTCTCACTTGAAGCTATGCCCTTTATACTTTAAAACATTTTTTTTTAATGCACTTTGGATGAATCAAAGGTATTAATTTCGAAATTCCCCTCTCCCCCGCTTTAAGTTTATCGTTATAACAACTGTTATTAAAATTTGAAAAATTCTCCAAAAATTGAAAACATCGATATTACACACGATAGATATATATTTCAATTTCGAGGGGTTTTCCATATTTCGGCGTTCTGGCCTCAAAAATTCAAGGCTCATGTAAGGTCAAGGATAAAAACTCAATCATCTCGTTGGTCTTTCCTTCTCACGCAACCTTGATTTCACGTATAATTCTCCGATTGCAAGTTTTCGCAAATTCGTACGAATAAAAGATGTTCAGCTGTTTTTTCTACGTTATTTGTTTATACGTTGACTCGCGTCATTATTGTGTTTGAACAGAATGTTAAATTTCTGCGTGGAAATTGTCTTGCTTGGTTCTGACGTAATGAAATGCGATTGATTTTTAATGCAATAATGAGAATTTTGTTAAATGTAAGAAATATACATTCGTGTTTAGAATTCTACGTACTATTTTGCTGTGAAAAATTTTTCTATATTTTTTGGAAACGACTAAAAAAAGGGTATTTTAAGGGTTTGGCTGTGGAAAATTTTCAAATCGGATGGTTTAGCAAAAAAATGGGCATAAAAGGTGTATTTTGACGAGAAGAGTAAAAAATGGCGGAATGGGTCAATCACCTTCTCCATTTATTTTCTTGTAACTCAAAGCCATATTGCTCTTGTTGCCCGCAGATTTTTGAGCTTTCTTGATGACATGCGTGTTCTTGTCGAGAAAAATGTAAAAAAAAACGCGTATATCAAGTTCATCCTTCGTTGAGAAAAATCCTCCGCTTTGCCTTGATCGCCGGCCTTTATTGAAGACTGAAAATGAAGAACATTTTCGTATTCCGTTCGAATGCTTGTAGTGTACATAATAATAGGAGGGGAATTTCGCAGGAAATTTGGATACTTATAGAAGAAAGAGGGAGATACGAAAACCACATTTTGAGGTGATAGTGAGAAGTTGATTTGTGCAAGAAAATAATGAGTATTATACTTTATTTTTATATGAAGAAACGTGATACATGTCAGAATAATGTTAATAAATACGTTTAAAAAAACGAGTAGGTACTTACTTTTGATGAGAAATTGGTGAAATGCAGTAAATACATCTGCAATATTTCAAGTTGTAAAAGATTCGTAAAAACAGTCGTTTTAATTCGGTTTTCTAAACGTGTTTTATAAAATGTTGCAAATTTTCACGCGTACGTGTCCAGTGTCTGCTTAAGTCACATGTACAAATCTGTTGGCTCATTTAATTTTTTTTTATCTTCGTCACACTTTTTTTTTTTAAATTTTCGCCATATGCAGCAACTGAGGCTTGAGGCGATTTTTGGAGGTGATTTTTAGAGGAGGTGTTTCAAGCCCGTTGCCGAAAGGAAGGACAGTAGGTTTTGAATTTTGATAGGTCGTCGGAAAGAATTTTTTTTGGATCTTCAGAGGTGAAAAATAGTCATTTTTCTTTTTGATACTCTGGACAATGAAAGAGAAGGTGGTTAATCGAAACTTGTACGGAGCACTTTTGAGTCACCGACTTATTTGATGTATTCTATTTTTCCGATAGTTTTTTAATTGAATTCATTTGTGATGACTGTTGCATTGAAGATTTTTTTACTGCAGTAAAGGAGAAGGTTTGTCATAATATTTCCTAGCTTTTTGGGTAATCCATTCTTCTACATATTTTTTATTAAATTCACGTCCCTTCTCCCTTAATTTTCCCCTCTTGCAATGAACATTTCATCATATAAAAGTATTTCACGTTTTAAGTACTTAAATTTACAATATATTAGTTTGATTTTATCGATTTCTTAATTTAACAGTATTTTAAAAAAACAAAAACAAATCATAAATTAAGACAATAAAACATAGAGCTACTTAAATTATTTAAAATTTGCTAGATAATTGAAAATTTTTTAATACGAATACTTGATAAAATTTAAAATAAACATTTAGCACTTGAAATTCTTGGCAGATGAAGATCTGAAAAAAAATGAAAAAATGTAAGTATACATTATACACACGTGAGAAATTACAAAGAAATGTATTACTGGGTGGTTCATAAATTCACGTACTTTTGGGTTGTGAATTTCTCAACGAGGAAATATTTTCTCGAGACTTCAACGGAGCTGGATGGATGTTTTCTTTTTTCAAGGGAATTTTTTGATTTTTCATTCGACTTTCTGATTCTTTTCTAGTAAAATTACGAGTTTCGTCGATTTGTTGCGAAATAGGTCGACCATTGTAATAATAATGATTTCCTCGATTCGATTTGTATTTGGCTGCTAAATGTACAATTTTAGATTCTATGGTCGAAATATTCTGGAAAAAATTCAATCAAGTGCGTAATGAAGGAAAAAGAAAAGAGTTCAAAATCGGGCTCACTTTTTCAAGTATTCTTCGTTCTTTTTGCTCTTTCAATAAACTACCTCCTCTGTTATTGAACCTAGATGCATTTTTGGAATTGTTCTCCAAATGAACGAGCTTGGCTCGTAATTCGGACCATTTCAACGCTAATTGATCCATTTGGGCGGTTTCCTCGTGTAATACTTTTAACCTCGAGATTTCCTGTTGATGAGCGACTTTCAAGTCTTCGTCGAATATTTCTGAATTAAAAGCGGTGAATTGGTCGCGTTGTTTTTGACCAATGCGACATTCCACCCAAAGATCTATGATTTCTTTGCGCATATTTAACACGTCTTGGCGAAGCTTCTGTCTCCAGAGTTTTTCGCAACGGCTTACTTCGACTTGGAGCTGTTAACGATGCAATCGAAGTAGCTAAGGTGGGAATCGAGGAAAAGGGGCTTTTAACTTACGTCGTTCAAGACATATTTACGACATTGTTTGGTGAATGTCTTCGAGAGAAAGTCTTGCCGGGTTTTTACATCAACGGAGAGCTTATCCCATAAATCGGCCACTCGTAGTTTTGCCTCTTCGATGGCATTTTGCTCTTGTTGTAGTTGCTCGACGAGGCGAAGTTTCCAGGCGTGAAGGGCGTTGAGGTTTTCACGAGTGATGGCGAATTGAGCGCTTAGTGCGGTTTTTTCGAAATCGGACCATGTGAAGATTTCCATCTCGTTGAGGAGATCTTTGATTTCGGAGATTATTTGCGAGTAATGTTGTTGGCGTTTTTTCTGTCGAAGTTGGAAAAAATGGAAATAAGGAGGGTTGAGGAAAAGAGTGAAAATGGAGTACCTTCAAGATGTATAATTTTTGTAGGTCCTTTCTACACTGTTCCATTCGTCTAGGAGATATGATTTCGTATTTGTCGTATCTGGTTGGTATACCGAGGTCGGAGCATAGAGATTTTTCCTTACAAAAGAAGAGAAAAAGGTATTAAAAGGAACTCTTAATCTTGTAATGAGGAAAATTTCGTGAAATTACTATTTTCTTGAATTCTTGAAAACGCTCATATCGTTCGTCGCGTATTACGCTACTTTTCCTCGATTTAATCAATATCTGCTGATGAGTACGAGTCGAATTTGCGGATGTCTGTATTTAGAATAGAATTTCCACGCGTTATTTGCGAAAGAAATTAATAATGTAATTGATATTTAATTTACTTGTGTCAAGGAATAAGTGTTGTTTGAAATGTGCACGGTCACTGGAGAATTTTTAATGTTACTTGAATCATTTTCATCAGTTTTTTGAAATTTCTAGCAAAAAGGTACTTCAAGGAGGGGCTTTTGAATTTTAAAAAAGAGGATATCGTTCTTACTGAAATAATTATGGAATTTTCACATCTTAATTTTTCTTCTTCCGATTTTAATTCGTTTTGTATTTCTTTCATCTTGGTACAAGGCAGTTCGGTAATATTACTGATTTTGTTCGCCAAACTGGCACTGTGAAATTAGTGCATAAATTATCATATTATTTTTCTCTTCGAAGCGAATGCTAAAATGTCACAAAGTACGTACCATAAATTTCTAAATTCTTCGTCGCTCATATTTATCGTAAATCGAGTTGAATTTCGTTTAGGTTTGAAAATATATAATTTTTTGTCAATTTTGGGTTCTATCAAATGTAAACGAGTGCGGAGTATTTTTTTCGTGGGTGCAAAATTTTGTAAACAAATGTAATAATGATTTACTAACCAAGCAACCATTTATTATCGTAATAACACGAAAAAAATGTCATTTCCAAGGCTTTCAGCAAAATTAAAGGCTCATTACATTTATAAAATGAAATTGAAGCATTTTTTGAGATATATTTCACCCTAGGGAATATTTATCGCATTTATTTCTCGAATATTTGGATTTTGCCGTATTTTTGATAAATGAACGTAATTTCGGTAATTACCTTGGAATAAGTAGGTATGAAGAAGTAGGTACTGAAAATCCTTCTATCCAGTTACTATCACGTGTCGTTACAGGAAACAAAACAAAAAGATCGGATAAGAAAGAAAACACCAAAATATGGAAAGTGATTATTAAAGCTTCGCAATTTCCTGTCTGACGAGCGAAGAAATTTAATTCCTTTAATTCCACTGTATTTTTCCATTATCGCGAATTGTATACGATTTTTTTATTATTTTTTTAATCAATGTGTGGTGTCGTGAAGTTATTTTTATTGGGTTTTTTGTAACAACCGCAATATCAAGTTTCTCCTCGGTTGAGAAAGTTTCACCATGGATTTCGATGCGTGTTTATCAACGAAATACATTAATTTACGAATACGATAGTCTGAAGGGCACATCGGAGAAGAGTTACTCAGGTACGTCTCAACAAATGTTATCAGTTTTTGATAACATTCGATGTATCTGCGTAAATAATAACGTAAATGCTGAATAAACAGTGTGCACATTCGTCGATAACGTAATACGACTATTTTTATAGTTTTTCGATAAACATGTCGAGTACAGACGTCGCCAGCACGACGTCTGCCCAAATGGGGCATGAAAATGATGAAAAACCGCAACCAGCGATTGATTTGACACGATGGAGTCGACTTTTTGACTGGATTCATTGTATTTGCGTAGTTACCTTCGATTTGGAATTGGGGCAGGCGATGGAGGTAATTTGATATTTATAAATATATGTAAGGCGATATGAAGATTAATGTTATTGCCTTCGTAGGAAGTCTACCCACCGAACGTGATACTCACCGAGGAGGATAAAACCAATATATGCTACTTGGCGTTTCCAGATTCGAATTCTAGTTGTATGGGTGATACTCAATTTCACATCAGGATCAAGCAATGCACGAGGGCTTCCAAGTTGACTCAATCTCATGTTACATATAACAACAAATGCCCCGTGTTTTTAAGAATTAATCCTCATTTTTATTTCGGGTTCGTGTATTTTCGCCAAATCAAAGATCAAACGTTACCGAGAGGGTATTTCCAGAAGGTGAGTCAAGGTTGAATTATGGGAGAAGTAGGGGGAACAAACAAAAATAAGGAGTACTAATTGGTTCATTTTTTGGACTTCGTAGAGCGTCATTATATTGACAAGATTGCCATTTATTAACCTCTTCACGGAGGTTTGCAGCGTTATTGCCCCGGAGTACTTTGATAATGGGTTGAAAAGTATTGAAGCTGCTTGTCACGAGATTAATAGATGGCAGGCTCCAAACCCCGGGGATTCTTTGAAGTTGCCATTATTTGGTCATGTGATTCAGGTATGAAAGGGAGTTCTATGTTATAAACTATAGAGTTGATTCTGAGAGATGGATTATCTGCTTCATGGAACCTGGTCAAAGGGTCCATGGGACTTGGATTTATTGCTCTCTATGTGCAGAACTGTGCAGAAAAGCTTTTCAAGATCTTTGTTTTCAATTTATCATATAAACTGCATTAATAGTCCTACTCCTATTGGCTTTTTCCTCGAATATACTCCTCGAGTAATAGTGATATTCTCAATTACAGAGTCAAATCCCTCGAGATTACACCGTAAACAATATATCGTCGAATTCGATATCACTCAGTAGCTACTCTGTATCCACATTGTACCCGTCAATTTACGACTTGAACATGTTCGAGTCCCTATCCTGTGTCATATCTCATGTACACGTGCTTTGGGAACTTGTGCTAACTGGAGAACCCTTAGTGGTGCTGGCTCCTTCACCGGAATACTGCTCTAGGCTGGTTCAGGCTTTGGTTAGGTATGTCAAAAGAGTTGTCATAATTGGTAGCTTAGCCACTCACGATCATGTAATTCCAGCATGATTTTCCCCCTGATGTATAACGCCGATTACCGACCCTACTTCACCATACATGACAGCGAATTCAAAGATTTCATGACAAAGACAAGAAGCCCTCCTTCTGTGATATTGGGCGTCACGAATCCGTTTTTTGGGAAAACACTGCAACATTGGCCACATATTATTCGTTTATCGGAGAACATAACTAGTGGTAAAACTGGTTAGTAGTAAATTCCTCGTTGATTTTCTGGGCTTTGCTTGCCCTTATTAACATTCTCCCGGGCACAGTTTCAGTGGGCAAACAAAAGTTACGCAAGACTGGAAGTACTACTTTGTTTGATGCGAAAACCGGAGTTTATACCCATTATAAGCCATTCCTTAATAAAGACAAATTAGTTATAAGGAAATTGATCAAAGGATTACAAATGAAGAGGCCTAGCGAAGTTCAATCGGCTATCTTAAGGAGGCATTTATTAGAGCTAACTCAAAGCTTTATGATACCTTTGGAAAGATACATGTCTACATTGATGCCACTCAAGAAGAACATATCACCTTTAAAAGTGAGTTGATCGAGAAATAACGAAGGAGCAGCGTATCTCATGTGAAATTCTCATGTTATAGAGTGCCCCCCATCCTCTACCTTTTAATCCGGATGACTTCATTGCGTCGTTGGATATCTCAGGGCCTCAACTAACTTCTACCATTAAAGGTAATTGGGAGGGGTTATACAGGAGGTTTTTCAGATCCCTTAATTTTAGTGGATGGTATCATATACGTTATCAAGCAATGTATAAGAAATTAAAGGCGCTTCATTTGGAGGCCTTGTCTCACATGGTAAGTGCATCTCTTTACTTCTTCATATAATTAGAGCATTTGAACTAGTTAGGTTTCTCTTCTTGTAGAACATCCAAGAATGGTTACAAGGTAAAGAAGAGGTTGAAATTGTGGACATGATACTGAAAATTAAGGCCAAAATCGATGAAATTGATAGTGAAAATTTACCCCTTAATGAAATCATACAAATACAACTCAAGAATAGACTGAACGATATTATTTTATCTTTACCAGAAGATTTAAGGAATATAATTAACATCAGTTGACAACTATATTTCCCTCAGCATTATGATAGGTAATTTAATGAGACTGGTTTGAGTGTGTTGTCTGCAGAGAAAAATGTATCAGAGCCTTAAGGTTGTGTGATCAAGAGTATTCATAAGGATTATGATATGAGACCCTATATCTAGAGGCATTACTTTACTCATTACTTTTCGCTGTATCGCTAAGCGCATTCAGGTTTTTTTTACTCAGATTTTACTTTAGTATTTTTTTGTCAAAGGTGAGAAAACTCCAAATGGTATTTTAGTTAATTTTTTTATTGTGTTTTATGTGTATTATGGCAAGATCTTGTAGTATTTTAATAATTACAATGTTCTGCTAATTAGTTGGTTGCGAATAATACTATGTGACTATTATTAAGTACTTTTTGTTTGTTTTTTAACGCAGTTTGTAATTTTTGAAATAAACGTTTTAATTAAAAATCACCTGGAGATGGGAGTCGTAAGGGTGGTGTTTCTTTTTTGAGGGGGATGCCTATGATTGGGATCCTCTTTGTATCGCAGAATAACTTGTACAATTATACTAGTCTTATAATTTTCCTCAAATTAGGAGCTGTACTGCTTCATATCTGAATTTTGAAGGAATCTGTACAAAGTAGGTATTTACCTATTTACTTAATGAGAAATAATGATTGCATTGATAGGTTCCTTGGTTCCTATCAAACTGTGGTATAAACTTACTGCTTCTAAAGGACTGAAAAAAAGAGGTATATAGTTTTTCCATGTCTTTTCAAATTCCTAAGCTGCTGTTTTGGAAATTTTTTTGCATCTCTCACCTTACAGGCCTCTCGCATTCTATATATAATTGTTATAGTTGAATCCTCTGTGGAAGAAAGACTTGTTAGATAATTCAAAGGTCGAAACAAAGAAGTTAACCTCTCTAGATTTCCCTAACGGTCAGTTACACTTCCTTTGCAATTCTTTCCCAGTAGTGGAAAATTCCACAGAGTTGTAAAAAGGCTGTAAACTTCTGCAGTTGAAGCAACTACGAAGTCGCTTGTTACTCCTCTCTTCCATACCTCCTCGTTGAAAAGCAACACCAGCGAATTAAATCGAACGTAGAATACTAACTTGAAGAATAATCGATGGTGCGAGCATCGTTATCGTTACAACACCACTATCGATATACTCGCATCGAAATATTTTCCGCGAAACAGACACGAATTCAAAATATTCCATCGGTAACGTTTCTTTATCGAAATTTTCTACTAGGAGAATATACCCGGAGAAGAGGAGCTTGCGCGTTGATGCACCCTCGAAAGAATTACCGAATGGAGCGATGAAGTGAATATGCGCTTGTATATTTCTGCATTAAGAGAACATAACTTTAATGGGGAGTCCAAGCCGAGAATTTTTCTACATGTTCAAAGAAAAGGCCTTTAGCAAATTACGAAAAAATTAGCGTGGTTCAATGAAATTCAAATTTCGTCAATTTCCATATCAAGAGAATACCAACGACGAAGAGGTCGCGAGGAGGTTGCAATGGGCGTAGTTCGCGTTCATTTTGAAAGAAACCATCTCGGGTGAATTTGGTATCAGGAGAGTAGAATGTGCCAGGCGGTGTTGTGTTGATAAGGTGGCTGGCGTCCGATGGAAATGCTCGTGTTTGCTTGTTAGGTTCCATTGAAGCAGTGATTTTTGATGGGTGAGATATGTGTCGTGAATTTTCATATTGGGAGAGTGGCAGTGGTTAGGTGGTGTTGGACTGTTGGTTCGTATAAGTTTTGTGTGGAATTGCTGGGTCGTTATTTATTTAATACTTTTGTTGAAATGTTTTTGAAGTTTTACCTTTAGGTTATCTACTCACCAATTGCTCCCTTTTAATATGTTCGAATATTAATAAAAGACTCGTAAATTTTTTAAACTCTCATTAAGCCCTGAATGAATTCGATGGCTAAAATTTTTCCTTGAAGTTACACCAATGCCTATCGACTACATGGACCCAAAAATTCACAACGAACTACCCAGTAACATTACATCACAAGGGAACTACAAAATATTCAAAACTAAATTTAAAAGCTGGCCAAGAGAATAGACTTTTTACGATATAAATAAGTACTTTTACCCGGGGGTCATGAGTAATTAACTACTTAGTACATTAATTCCATTTTGTTTTTATTTTTTTGTTCCACTTTATTTCATTTATAGTTTATATATAATTGACAATGTTAGAAGGTATCGAAAGATGCCACCTTATATAAATTATCATGAAGATTCTCTAACTGGATCTCAACTACATACAGAAACAATTATTGTACCATTATAAATAGGTGTCATACCTATTTAATTATTTAATTAGGATTTCTGAAGATGTAAATTGAAATGAGTGAACTGAGCCTTGATGAAAATTGATCATATATTTTATTTTCCTACTTATTTAAAGTTCTTTTGCATCTTCCCCTTCAGAGTTTCCTCCCTTTCCTGCTCTCAATTTAATCCTGAAAGTTATTATTTCTGCATTGTCCTATCTGTCGATTCTCTTATTTTAGTTATGCTGTCTCGAATTACGATTATTTTGCTTATTAATTTCTTCTATTTTTTTGTTTTCTTTTTTCTCTCTTTTGTTGAGCTACAGTAGAGGTGAACTTTTAAACCTCGAGTTCGTTAATCTATTAGGAACTCTGCATAAGTTATTTGAATTTTTGATCAAGTGTGAAAAAAGCAATAATTTTCATTTATTTAGTGCATTTGTTCTCAAGCGCATAAGAAATTTTCAATGTTCTTGAAGTGTATTGAAGTTGAATGTATTTTCTGAGGGGAAAAAATCATGAAAATTCATTCACCGTTTCATTTCATACTTACCTAATGAATTTTTGGAAATAAAAACAAAAAATAAAATTAATTGAAAACGACCTAGCATTAAGAACATTTTAGCCTTGTTTGTTTAATCTGCGAATGCCAAACGATATTCAATATAATCGTTTCATAGCGCCTCTACCGGCAAACGCGCATACTAAGACTAATAACCAGGTCTATATCGACATGCGGTAAGCTGTGATTTCCTGTTTGAATAATTCTTGTCTGCTGGTCGGGTCTTCTGTCTTCATGTTATTAGCTTACCTATAGTTTTTGTTTTATGAACTTGAAGTGAGAAGGAGTGGTTATGTGGAATGTTGTTTTAGCGTTATCGTCGATAATAGTTGAATTTTCGTTCGGTGATTTTTTTCAATATTGGTAAAAATTTCGGCCGTTGAGCACCTAACACCCGAGTAATATGTCGGAGGATATAGTGAATTCGAACAAATACACGATTCGTCTATGTCACATAATAAAATGCGACGATTTCGACGGCTACGGATTCAATTTACATTCAGAAAAAGGTAAACCCGGACAGTATATCGGAAAGGTAGACGAAGGATCACCGGCTGAGGCGGCAGGATTAAAGGAAGGCGATCGTATAATCGAAGTAAATGGTGTCAATATATCAAACGAAAATCACAAACAAGTCGTTCAAAGGATTAAAACCGTACCAGACGAAACAAAACTTCTAGTTGTGGACACCGAAGCCGATAATTATTTTAAATCAAAAAATATCATTATTAAAAGTAATCTGGATAATGTTATTTACATGAGGACGCCGAACTCCACGAAGATAAATTATTTAAATGGTAAAAACAATAACGACCTGCAATCTACTATATCTGCCAAAAATGGATCTTATTTTGATATAGAGGTGAGCAAAAATTTTCAAATTTTAATACTCCGTTGCACTTCGTAGTTCCCTCCATTTTATAGAATATCGATTACGTCCACTTGTTGCTAACGTAGTCAAATATTCGCCAAGTTGCATTCGTGGTTTATTTAACACTCTCGGTAATCGTTCGATTACCTATTGTGATATTATAATCCGTAAATAATGATTTTTTAAATCTTCCACAGTGGTAAAAAATTTAATACTTTTTAACGGCGTTATTCGGCGTCGAAAATTTCGATCTAATTCCTTATTACGGATTATCCGGCTATAAGCCATGAAACGAAATAAAAAATCGAACTATCTACGGTTTTTCTGCGGTTTACCATGATCAACTGGTTTCTTACACAATAAAAATGACTTAATTTACAATTTATTAAAATGACATAGTAATTAAAGGTATTACAAAATCGCGTGGAAGGAGCTTTGTGAATGAGTACCCATGCTCGACCTTGTTTTCGTATCGATTGTTTTTTCTTTTTTCCAACTTTTTTCCTAAATCCCATCGTGGCTGGTGGAGTTTCGCAGGCGACGCCGCGAGTCGTCAATCAGCTCCGATGTGAAATACCTGTTTGCACTGCGGGTCATTGTATGCCCCAGAGTTCGCCGATTTCAGACTATGGAATCATAACGGGTCCGTAGACTTCGTAGAAAGACGCTTCGTTTTAGGAATCGATACGTTTAACCGGATCAACACAAAAGCTTCATTTACCCTGCAAGTTGACCTGCTTTTGGAAATGTTTTGCATGAGATAAAAGAATGGCCATACCGAAGGGCTATAAGTTTACCTACTGACCTTGATACGAGACGAAAAGAAGCTAAAATTCTACGTGCCTTTCTCCTTTTACTACACGACACTTTGCTTATGCACCGAGTAATAAGATATTTGCACCTTTCGTGCTTCTTTAAGCTTATTCGGTAACCGATCATCCTAAAGACTACAATTTACCACGAGGAAAAAATCCTAACGGAATCAACGCGTTGTGAAAAAAATCGAAATTTACCATTTGGACATTTGATAATTACAACGTCTGCTTCGTTTAAGTAATTATCCATCATATGGTATAATTTCCTGCTAATAGATCGTTTTACGATATTTTCTTTTGAAAAGCCCTCGCAACAGCTTTATTTTTCTCACGCGTCGATTGATATTTACCTTCGATAGTTGAAGACCTGTTGCATGAATCGAACGTATATTCACGGTGCATGCTTCTTTGGTCTATCGTCACGTTTTCTTTTTCGTTTTTTTCATATCTTGTTTGTTACGAACGTACACGTGTTGTATTAAGTTTTTAACCGATTTTTATAACGTGTTGCAGAATAACGGCGAGAAAACTTCTTCCAAAGGTAGTAGCACAGCTACGACGCCATCTAGTGATAGAAAAACCAGCCAAGGCTCGAGCCCGGAGCCTCCTCTTGATCTTAATGAAGTAAGTGTGAGTCATCTCATTGTGATTTTCAATTTCAATGACGTAGTGAAAGTTGTGAAATGGCTTTTTTGTCTATGGCGATCGTTTTGTCACATCGTAGATTTTATTGTGAATTCGTGACGTCTTTGGTCATTTGTTAAGGACGAAGGGTCGTTTAGGTGAGATTGCGAAGCTTTGTATCGGACAATGATGCGGTTAATAATGTGAAATAGAGCAAAAAGCTAGGAAAGGTACTTGAGTGATGATTTAATCAATTGGTGATATTAGCAACGTCCTTTATTTGGCCTAGTTGTCTAAGTAGAGCCGTATGGTTATCTTCGTAGTGTCGCAAATTATGGGAAGAAAAGGTCTTCAGTGCTTTATGGCTTGATACGAGTACTTAACAGAGCAATCTGGTATCTTGAGAAATGTGCCTAATGCATCTTACATTGAATCGGTAATGTCGAATGTCAAAAACTGTTAATTCTTCATCTTAAAGGTCTTCTGGCTCGTGCTACTGTCATGATTAGTTGAAATTTTTTCGGATTTTTATTCAAAATTTATATTTTAATTCA
The DNA here is from genome assembly GCA_003261595.1 of Maconellicoccus hirsutus. NCBI lineage: Eukaryota > Metazoa > Arthropoda > Insecta > Hemiptera > Pseudococcidae > Maconellicoccus > Maconellicoccus hirsutus. The sequence goes on from QBDW01001208.1 coordinate 21,671, forward strand.
TTCTTAATGGAAATACAAACAAAGGAGAGTATTTAGCATTACCAATTAAATGGCATGTTTCTTAGTTCATGCAGCATTCAGATATTTCTAATTACTATTCTCTGTGCATCTCGAGAAGCATATGACGTCACTTGAGTAATTACATAAATGACAGCTAAGTTCATTTGCGAGAGGTTGGGCTGATTTGAAGTCCACAAAGTGATAACAAACGCATTGAATTTTTAAAATATTCGTTTCGAGTAGCACTGCATCAAGATATTTGTCATCCAGGAGTAAAAAATGTCTGTAATCCCCCCCTCCCTCCAAAAAATTATTGAAAAAAATGATCATTTAAAAAAGGTACCTCGCAAATATGTTTACAAGGTTCATTCGAGGTCCATCTCGAATCCATAAAAATTTCTTTCTTAGGAATAATTTAGTAGGGTAGAAAAATTTAAATTACATATATAAAAATAGAAGGAGAAATGAGAGGGGTAAAAATAGAAATGAGGAGGGTAAAAATTCAAATAAGAGTGGAAATTCGAAAAGAAAAATAAGAGAGGATTTGGATTATCCTCCCTCCTCAGCGATTTTTTTAGACGAATTTTTGATTTTCTAGTAAATTATTGTTGAAAAACCTACCAAAAATGACAAAAATCGCACTTTTTTGTGATAAAATATCGAAATATTTGTGTACCTCCTCCCCCCCCCCTCATTACAGAATTCTGGTGCTGACTCGAAGCTGAGCGAAATTAAAACTCGAAATTTTTGAAATCTTATTGAAGACTTTCAAGTAAAATTCTTTCAACGTCTTGTAAAATTTCCTACGGTTTGAAAAATTGCTTTGTGAGTGCAACGGGGAGTGAGGAGGAGTAAACCCCTCCAAAAAAATTAATTTGTTCTTAGGCAGCTTCATCCAGTTTTGCGATATACCTTCAGTACTCATGCAAGAAAAGGGGTTATTACGTCACTGCTGCGCTGGGGATGTGAGAGAGGGAAGGGAAGGGAATACATACTAATTTGAAAATTGTTTTATTTACAAATTTAAAAATGGGCTTTAAAATTATCTATTATTTAACTAAATATTTTTTTTTTTATATCTTAAAAATGTGGAAACCTTTTGAAATGTCAGCTGATCAAGGTATCGATGAGTCAATGACTTGAAATTCTGGTCTTTCTTGGTTCAAATTTCAATTCTTAAGTCAGTGTTTTCGCTTTTGGCGAGGTGAACGCGTGAAATGGGGATTCAAAATTTTACTTTAAAGGAAATCTGAAAATCTGTAATTTTCATCTCGTTTGGGGGGAATTGTTAAGCGAAGTCTCAAGTTTAGAGAATGATTAATGCCCAACTTAAGATACCTGGAAATTAAAAAAAAAAAAATTAAAATCCGATAAAAACGAAATTGATAAGATCGAGATATGTTGAAAATTACTGAAACAAAATTAAAGCAGGCAAAATCAAATCTATGATTCGATAACGACCAATCTGCCTTATTTCCCATTTCATCCCACGACCATAATCACTTCACAAATTACGTAAAAAAAAATGAATCAACCAAAAATCCCCATCGCGTTGTACATCACGATTGGAAAAAAATTGATCGGGCGTTCTAGAAAGGAAACACGTGAAACATACATTTGATAACACGATAACGATAAACTTATCGTACGCGGTTGTTCGTCAAAAAAAGAAAATGCTTACGTGGAAAAATACGTCGAAAAGCGTACTTGGAAGAGTGCGAAATATTTAAAAAGAAAACGAAAAATAATCCGGTATCGATACGTGAAATTTATCAAAACAACGATAAAAATGCTCGTTATGTGGAAGCCGAGGGAAATCTGCATATAAGACATAGAAGACGGAAGCATTTAGGGAATTAAGAAATTCGGCGGCGCTGAATGAGAGAAAAAGATGAGGAGATTTGGTCGCGTAATAAATTCATGGCGTATTCTTCCGGTTCTTTTTTCGGTATTTATGTTGAAAGAGAATCTAGGTGACTTGGCGTATGTGTAATTTGCGTTTATTTTCGCTCTCTTTCAAACGTAGTCGAGAAGGCTGCGATGAATCTCGGTACAGTTCCGTAATTTAGACGTAGGTTTAGATTTGTATGTACAACGGAGGCTATCATCGTGTTAATTACGTTCATGGCGAGTTCATCGCAATATAGAGTTTTCGATTATCTCATACGGTCTAGTCCTTGGTCTAACGTAATAATTATTCAAATGTAATTTTTTCACCAAAGAATTCGTTTGATGAAGACCACGTCGTATACGCGAAAGAAAAAACTCGCGTGATAGGCGAAATTTCGTCGTCGAGTATAAATCATCTCGGAACAATCGCCGCCTTTACATTGACCTAGTGTTTCGGCAATGAAATGTCCTCGGGATATGCGACTTACGGGGTTCGTGCAGTTCACTCGAACACTTTGATGTTGATTTAATCGAGAGCAATGTCTCGAAATTACTAATTGCCGATTTGTTTGGTATGTCTCATGATAAGATTTTTGGTAACCTTCGTGTAGTCGTTTGCGAGTCATGAGGTAAATGTTCGATGGACTTGGAAATGATGGACGATGGCGTGTAGAATTTCGCTGCCAGAACGACATGATGAAACGACAAGAGGTTATTAAATTCTTCGAATCGTTGGGAAAAAATTGTACGTGGTGCATTTTTTAATTCGTTTATTTCTTTACGTGTATTTTCGTTATTTTTAAACGAAGGAATTTGATTTTGAAAGTAAAATTGTCTAGGTGGTTTTTATTGGTTAAATTATTACTCGGAATTGAACTATCGTCGAATTTATGACTATTTTGAAAAATTTATACTTTTATCAAGTTTTTCGTTGTAGGAAGTTTCAGCGTTTAAAAAGTAATAACGCACGCGAGATATTGCAAAATACCTAATAAAATATTATCCGAACCGAATTCATGAATAAATTATGACATTTTATTTAGAGGTCGTGTAAGAGGAAATTCAATTATTTTAACTACCTGAATTACAAAATGATTTTCGCGAATTTGAAATAAAGCAAGGGGGAGGGATAAATGTGGGTTTCAGAGTCAATAATTGCCTTGATGTAATATATTCAAAACTAGGTGAATATAAGATGTTGGAAACTAATTTTTGAGAAATTCTTTCAACTCATGTATCATTATATTCAGGACTTTTTTTGTTACTTATTTTTTGGGGGGACACTTAATTTTCAAAAATTGTAAGTCCATAATTTTTGGTACCCCTTGCCCACCCCTTGCTACTATTTCGAGAAAAAAAATCGAGGTAAAATCATTTTTTCATCGTTTGAGAATAACTTCAAAGGTAAGTTTGTAACTACATTGAATTTCATTGTTATATTTCTCACGAAATTTTGAATTTGTATTTCTCACTCCTCCCAGAATTAATTTTTTGCCTATGCCTGGCCAACCTTTGATTCTATCGATTATCTAATTCCAGAATTTTGATAGGATCAACGGTTGGCTGTATTTTGTAATAATATTGATTATTTTAAAAAATCCAAAAGTTTTTATAAAGGTTACCAAAAATGATTTTTTTTATTTATTTTCAAATTCTTTCATTTTATTCAAGTTTTTATGGCAATTTTTCAATATTTTCGAAATTTATTTTGGGGGCACTGCACCTGCTCGCGTCCTCCCACCAAAAAAGCCCTATCGATTATTTAAAAAAATCCAAAAGTTTTCATAAAGGTTACCAAAAATGATTTTTTTTTATTTATTTCCAAATTCTTTCATTTTATTCAAGTTTTTATGGCAATTTTTCGATATTTTCGAAATTTATTTTGGGGGCACTGCACCTGCCCGCGTCCTCCCACCAAAAAAGCCCCTCATATTGCAACCCCCCCATCGGTGAACCCCTTCCCTGTAATCAAATTGGAAAAGACACAAAGTCAGGACATCCGGGGTATCTCGATATACTCATTGGAAAGGGGAGAGGGAGGAACTCGTAGTGTAAAAAAAATCGATTTTTGTGAAGATCATATTGAGGAGAAGTGTAACGTGATTTGTTGCTTCGCAAATGAGAAATTTTTCATTTGGTGAATTTTCAAAAATTTATTAATCACAGTTTTTAAAAAAAGTGACAAATTTTTAAAACTCGATGTTATTTCGGTGTGGTTGGAAAAAAAGGCATCGAGAAGTGAACAAGAGAGGCACTCAGCCTTGAGCTCTATTTTTATTGGAGGGCTCTGTAATTTTCAAAAAATTTAGACAATTTTCTCCAATTTTTTTTAGCTTATAAGTATGGTGCACAAATTGAGAAGGGGTGAGAAACATTCGCCCTGAGCTCATTTTCACGGTGGATGATTCTTATTAGAAATTAGGTCACCTGATGAGAGCCCTCTGGATTTTACCGACATTTTGGCATCCCCAGAGTGATTTTAAGTTTCTTCAGTAGTCCTGAAATACTCTTTAATGCCTGAAAATGAGGCCATCCAGCTAAAGACTGGATTCTCATTTACTTTGGGGTATCTGAAATAGGTGATTTGAATTTCCTGACAATTTCACCCTCTGTTTTCGAGGATTTCCTTACATTCCAAAACCTCAATGAGCCATCAAAGCCTTTGTTAATTTTGCGTGAAGAAGGAATTAAAGAAATTCGAAATCCTAGAATGAGGAAATTTGTTACTTTTTGTGGTACTCTTTCTATACTTGAATAATTCTGACTTCGTCTTGACTAAACCATTTGTTAGAATGAGTCATCGTGCAAAGAGAAGAATTTACACCGGTAAACCTCGAAATTAAAGTTGAAAATATTTTAAGACCGAAGAAATTTCTTTTTCGTGTTCATTAAAAAAGAAAAAGTAAGAAAATAATAGAATTATCTGGTAGACCGGAGACATAAAACAACATATGTAACGTACGTGTTCTGGAGTATCACAGATGCCATAAGTACGATGTATTTATAACGGGTTATAAAAAAATGATACGCGATAATAAATTATTATATTACAACGTAATGACATCAGGTCGCCTAATACAGGTAGTGTTGACAATTTTGCAATTACCCAGTAACCTTGGCGAGTTACTTAAAACAGTGCATATACATTTACACACTTCTCGCCGTACCAATACATAGACTGGATTTTAAATCGTGATTATACTCGGTCAGGTTTAACCCACGATGAGTAATTACCATGATATGCGCTTTAATCTCATTATACTGTATAAAGGTGTAGCGTCGATACAAGATCGAATTGTTTTATTGAAAAAAAAAATTCATACGACGTCACAGAGTTCGGAGAGATGATTCGCACATGATACGATGTATAAGAACGTTTCTCGTCGTCGTATTGCGCAGAATGTAACCGGACCTGGATGCTGATATGGACACGTGGACGATAAATATGTTACGAGTTGGCCACCGTTATCGAAGTTGTCGCATTGCCTTCTAGATGATTTTTATCTCGATGTTTACGCTGACTTCTTTCTAGAAGCGTATTCGTTGATCGGAGATTTATACAGTTATCTTTTTATTTATTACGAGATGTTATAGATATTGAGGTAAAGATGTATTGAAGAAGGACTCGGAGGGGGCAGGAGAGGTAACGTGTGTAATTGATTTTATAATGAGATCTCCGAATACGCTTTCTTGCTCCGGTGATCTTCCTGAGCTCGGGCAAGGTTTTGTCTTCGCGATGAGAGAGATTTGACAATACGCGAGGTGACCTTGTGTCAAGAACTTTTGTTTTTTTCACCATTCAAATGGAAATTAATAAAAATTTCGGGAACTCCGATTGTGTTCGACCTTCGTCGTGTTAGAGATATCGTTCGGTTTACGGGTTTAATGGAAATTGTAAATTAAGCGCGGAAATAGACGTCGTTATCGCCTACGGCGTTTGGGTTATTTATGCGCGACGATCAGACGAATCAACAGGTTGTGGTCGAATTAGCAATTACGCCGTTAACTTGGGTTTCGAGGTGTTTGTAACAAATTTAGAGTAATTTTAAAGGATTCTGTTGCAGAAATTGCTCCATATGATTTGTTCTCTTGAGAGTACATCTTTTGTTTATTGATTAATCGTTGAAAAAAATTCCAACTTAGATATTGGTCCTCAAGTTCGGAGATTTCTGCGTGTGCGACGAGGTTCCAGATTATTTGTCAAAGATACGCGCCTGATAATTAGCTCAATTGGTTTTATCACCGTTGGAAAACCCGTTTGGTTGGTTTTCGCAAAGCGTTTCAGGTTTAGTTGTCAAGGTTGCGGGGTTATTACTGGTTTGACGGGTTTTGCTACCGTTGAAAACCCCGTTTGGTTGGTTTTCGCAAAGCGTTTCTGGTTTAGTTGTCAAGGTTGCGGGGTTATTACTAGTTTGACGGGTTTTGCTACCGTTGAAAAACCCGTTTGGTGGTTTTCGCAAAGCGTTTCAGGTTTAGTTGTCAAGGTTGCGGGGTTATTACTAGTTTGACGGGTTTTGCTACCGTTGAAAAACCCGTTTGGTTGGTTTTCGCGAAGCGTTTCTGGTTTAGTTGTCAAGGTTGCGTGGTTATTACTAGTTTGACGGGTTTTGCTACCGTTGAAAAACCCGTTTGGTTGGTTTTCGCGAAGATGTTTCAGGTTTAGTTGTCAAAGTTGAATGAAATTACTGGTTTGACTGGTTTTGTCTCTGTTGAAAAACCCGTTTGGTTGGTTTTCGCAAACAACTTGAATATTATGGATTTTTTTTTGTTGAAGATTACAATTGAATTAACAAAAAAGAAATGGTCTGTAATACAATTGTATAATCTCTATAAATCTTTTTTCAACGATGAAGCCTTATCATTGGGAAATTCGATCCTTACCGAAATATCTGACGGTAATTCGATTATAGTATTTTCACGTACACGAGTAATAGCTCATGGGATATTTTCGGTTGCTGCGTTGACCCAAGTACTCGACCTTTACTGGCGCGTCCCGTATGAGCTCATTAGTAAATATAGCCGGAATCACTCGTCGTCGTTGAAATATGTAACTACCTAAGTATTTGTCGAATCATCGTCGTTACGTTGTTGCGATGATAAAACGCGTTTGTTTTTATCACGAAATTGATAAAAACCTCCTATTGAGTAATAAAGAAGTGTCGATTGTTCACAAGCTATAAATTTCAAGAACTTTATCTGTTCGTCAGCTCGTTATTGTGATATTTGTTCATATGTAAACAACGTGAATTTTGCGGCGTCGATGATTTCTTGCGTTCGAAAGTGAATGAAGGATTGGATTAGTTTCTGGGTGTAATACGTCATTATTGTCGTGAGTTGAGTATTTCGTTGTAAAATAATTGGCAAAAAGTTGATGTAGAAAAGTTGTCGAAAGCTATTTTAGTTTTTCAAGATCATTCGGATGATTCAAAAAGAAAGACACCAGAAGGAGAAAATTAATCGATAATTTTGAACGTGAGCGAACAAAAAAAAAATCCAAATACCAGATTTACCGGAAACGCATTAACCAAAAGCAATTAGTCAGTGGTGTTTTTTTTTGTGTTTGGTATATACTCGTAACGCGTAATACACATTCGAGTAGAACGAATTAAAACCGATTTATAAATGGTTGACAGCGTACTGTATCGATTAGGTGTGTTGTTTTTGTTATAATGTACTATTTAGAGGCGAACGTAAATAATTAAATTTTACGTTTGAGTAACGCCCGAACGAACCGGGCCGCGGTGACGAGTCATTGGTAAAATATGTCAATTCGTTTGAAAATGTTTTCCCGCCTTTTATCATTCTAGGCGTATTTTTGGTGGAAATTCTAGAAGCGAATTTTTCGAGTGGTTTCTTCCTCTTGTTTATTTTTTTCTGCTTTTTAACGCGATTTGTCATAGGCGATTGACGTACGCCGATGACGTCATCGTGTAGCCTCAAATCAGCTTAAGCGTGAAATGTAAAAGCGTGCACGATGATTAATTGGCGTGATACAGTATGCTCGACGATATCGATCGCAATACGTATGTGGCAATTTGCAATGATTTGTGACCAAAGTGGTATACCTGGTTGGGTTTTGTAATAACGCGGCGTACTAACGTAACGCGACGCGTACGACGTGCACGTTCGATTTGGCGTCCGAATCGATACCAGATTCGGATCCGTCGTGTGCGAAAACCATGGAATCGATATGCGACTCGGGGTTTATCGTGATTTCACCCTTTACCCCCTCCGAGGGTCTGTTCACCCCCTGATTTTGCATAAGGGTTGAGGCTAGAAATTTACACCGAAGATGAATCATATCGCAGGAGGAAAAGGGAATTCTTCTTGAAATGTGCTTGAGAGCTTAATGGGGATTGTTCTATACCCGTAGGGTGACTGTGGTTCCCCCTCTTCCCTTGGTCATCCCCTCCATTAAATTAGGGTTGTGCTAGTATTCGTGATTCGTGAAAATGCCAAATGAAATTTCAAAATTTACCTATTTTTGAAAAGTCTGAACCTTCTCATATTTACCCCCTTCCCTTTCATCCCTTCTACTCCTTCCTCTCACCCCTATCTCCCTTTTCCTCATTCTCGCTTTGAAATGTAAATAAGGGCTTGGTGGAAAGATGATGGAATTCATTTTAAAGAAATTCTCCCACATTGATTTTGTTAGTTAATTCGGAAGTTGAGTAATCGCGGCCGAGCAAGGGGGGTTGGTGGTGAAATCGAGGGTGGAGGAGGATAGCTTAACTGAAGTACATATTTGTTTCATGTGTCAATTATACGATTCTGGAACATCCGTATTGCTGGTTGTAGGGTATTTTGTTTAATCAACCCCCCTCCTTCCCCTCCCCCTACAGATGACACCCCTAACGAGAAGACAAAGTGGACAATTTGATAAAAACATCGTCATGGGTATCGATTCCATGGTTTCGAAGGTCGCCGAATCCAAATCCGTCGATATTTTTCCGATTCAACGACTCGTTCTGCGGTTTCTCGAAGCGTCGCATGCTAAACACCTTGGAAAAAGTCTTGAATGAAGACTCTGGGAACGGCGGCGAATGCACCGCAGGTAACAACGATTGTGGATCGGTCAATCGGCGAATTCTGAGCTATTGCATGCGGGTATTATCGAAATATCAAGAGTTTATCGACCGATGGTGCTAAATCCTTTCACCGCGAGGACCCGAGTGAAATACGTTAACCCGTTATAAGGCGGAATTCGTGATTAGATTCCATCAAGGTCGTGCCGTTCGCGTATGATGAAGAGAAAAGAATTAAAAAGTCTTCAAAAAGCGTACACGTATGTTTTCGTAATTCAAACCCGAGCTCGTAATATTTAACGAGATTCTTGAATTCGTGGTTTCGATGGAAATGCGGACGTCGTCGTAGTAATTTTCCCGATATGACGAATTATACGAACCAGAGCTCGTATCCATAAAGAGGCGAATTATAGCGCGAGATGATTATCGGGTTCCGAAGCGAAGACCCATCACCCAGAAGCCTATGCAGCGTTATCGACGAGTCGACGCGATCGTTATAATACGCGCGTATATTTTTTGGTTTTATTAGCGGTTTTTTTTTTAAGCGTAAGATTAAGAGTAGAAGAAAAAACGAGTAAAACCTCGCTAATGAGATTACGTAATTAACTGGCCGTACGGAGCTACGCGATGGGCGGTTTAAACACGGTGGTCGACGGTATCTGAGATGGCGGAGATAAAGTGTGGCGCGAAATCACGTCGAAGAAACGGAAAAAGGAAGAGAATTGGTAATGATGAAAAATTTACCATTAAATTGGCGTCGTAATACGTGTATAACGTTGGACGTGTGGAATTTTGTGTGCGAGTGTGTACGTGTGTAATTATCAACGTGTGTTAAATCGTAGTCATTTTGTTGTTGCGTGGCTGAGAGTGAGGGGAAGTCGATAGTTGGTTGTTAGAATTTTAATTTGAGATGCATTTTTTCTTTTGAATTTTTTTTTCAAATTTTTAATCACAGTAGGTGTGTATAATCGCCGAGATTGTGATGACCTGTTTTAAGTGGGATGCAATTAAATTAAAGAGGGTAATTTGATGTTTAGGTGGGGAGGGATTTTTTTTTAATTTTTGTATATCTTTGTCTCAATTGAGATGAAGGGTTCCTCTATTTCCCTGTTCCATTCAACTCGGTCGAAAGTTAGAGTCGTCGTTGCATGGACTAAAAAGGTTGATACGCCTCCATGGGGAACTACTCGAAGTACCCCTCTCTCTTCGTCATAGTCGTGAATTCATATTAAAACATAAAAGATGTCTCTTCCCTCGACTCGGTGTTTTAAAATTGCGAAAAATTTGTCAACTTTTTGTAACGCCCGAACAAAAGGCGAAGTTGAAATTTATCATTCATTAACTCGCTTAGAAAAGTTTACTTTTGAACTTTCGCATCGGAAAACGCGCCGAAATACGCTTTGTTTGAATATCCGGTTTTGCCAACTGGTCGTATTTTCTCGGCGATATTTGCAAGATGGTCGACCGACCGTGGAGAATTTCCATTTGGGAAAAGTTTTCTCGCCGTTTGAATTCGGAATTTTGCGCGAAAGTAGCCCTACATTTTGGCTGGTGAATTCATAAATATAACGGCGGTCTTTCGTTTTTGGCTGAATGAAAAATTTCTCGTTTTGATTCGCTTTGATAAATGCGAAAACGAATGTTTTCGAATTTCTAATGCAATGAGGTTTCTGGAATTGGGTCAATTTTTAATTAAATTTTTGGGCTTTTTGTTATATTATCTCGAATGAGGTTCAATGTGTAATAAGCGGATTGAGTTTTGAAGAAATGTAAAATTTTAGCGATTTTTTTACCGTCGAGGAAGTCGATTTTTGCAAAATGCGAAGCAAGGCAAAAAATAACGTACAAAAATTGACTTTTTCGATGGCAAAAAAATCGCAAATTAATCTTGAAATTATTTCAAACAAAAAACGCTGCATGATGCATCACCCAAAATTCGGTAGATTTTGTAAAAAAAATTATTCAAGTTATGAGCTGAAGCGCGCGCGTTAATCGGTACTTCTCACTGTGCGGTAGCGCCTCGTTTACGGTTACGCGCGTTGCTGCGTTAGACATGTTACTACAGGCCAAAAGCGGTGCCGCGCGCTACGGCGAACGAGGCGCTACCGCGTAGTGGGAAGTCCCGGCCAACGCTCGCGCGCGATTTTTGTGATTTTTGACCACGACCTCGGGGAGGGAAAATTTTGAAAAAAATATACGACATTTAGGGGTCGAAAATACATCGAAAAAATGAGGTTTGAAAATTGTGCGAGTTGAGATGGGTACTTTAAAAAAATAAATAAAGTCAAAAAAGCCCGTTTAGAGGGGTAAAAATTAAACTGGGGGGTAACTGATTTTTTCATCGAAGGTTCTTATAAGGGTCTACCATGTACCATAATTTTAATTAATTTTGTCGACTTTAATTTGAAATAAAAATCCTGTCTGATTTTCGAAAAAAAAATTATTGTTCCTGAACGGGGGGCAGGAGGGAGTTGAAGTTTTGGTCATGAACGTTTCTCGATGGTACCCACTTAATACCCAAATATCATCAAAATCTGGACCCTGAGGCAGATCGCTTATGCTTATGTGTCTATAGCACTTCGAGACGAATTTGTGGACAAAATTTCACAACGCAGGATTATTGTGATTCATGGTAAAAAATCAAAAATCACCTTCCCCTTTCTCTTCGGTACCCAAATACGTATGAGGATTATACGGTGGATTTTTTCATCGATAAATTTTTCGCGCGATCTGGGTTCTCGTTTTGTAGTAAAGCTCGAATTAGTGCACGAGTATTGAATTCGATGTGTGTTCAACTCGTACGCAGTCTACGCACATGTTACGTTAGACGAATAGTCATGCATAATATTCCGAGTACGAAATACTACATGAAAATTTATTTCTGTATTTTCGAACGATTAAACGCGTCTCGAATCAATTATTCACAGGCGTTTGGTATTAGTACGTGTTACCCAGGATAACATTGTATTCGATGGTGCGAATTTGATACAGTTTTGCTTGAAGGAATTCACTTCTCGTTTGCCAAAGGGTACGCGGTTTTTTCAATAAATTTTTTGGCTTTCGGTGTACATAGGTTCGTGAAAAAAATGATTTTTCTCGCTTGAAATCTCACCGTATAAGATACAGCATCCGGAATATCGTAAAAGGCTAATTTACGCTCAAGATGATGAAAAATGTAGAAAAAAAATCAATGTCACGAGGTACGCACGCATACATCCAACTCGTACCCGGTACAAAAAAAGAATGAATGGGCGAACAAAACAAAATGGAACGTCCGCGCGGCGGCACGATAATATATCCTCACGCTTGAGTAAACACCTTGAGACGTAATTATTATAAGTACTGGCTTTTATTACTTTTTTCTCTCTTTTCTTTTCGTATGGTTGTTTTGCGAGGTACACGAAGAATCGCACGTCCTTCTGCCACCTTTTTTTTTCCCCCGTGTGGATTCGTTTATAATATGTTACATTATATTACACGTTTACACTATGGTCGAGACGCGGATACGAGAGGAGAAAGACAAAAGGAAGACGTTAAATGCATCGTTCACGACGATGCGTTGCGGTTTTCGAGCGTCGATTCGTGTCTGCCATTGTATCTCACCGTGTAATTGTATTTACCTCGCGAATACCTTGTGTACTACGTGTAACCCTCGAAAGACGTCGCGTTTAACCGGTAGTTAACGGTGTGCGAGCTTAGGAGCTTTAATTTTTACGTAATCGCGCCGAAAACTATGGCCGACGATGCGAGAAGCTACGCTCGTTCCGAATCGAATCCACGAAGGTGATCTAAGAATGTCACCGCGACGCCGTATCGTATCGATCGACGACCGTGTGATGGTCGTAAACGAGTCGTTGATTTATCGATAGTTAAATCGAGCTTAATTGCCCTTTAATTTATCTAAATGGTTATCGCATCTATAACGACGCCGTTGCGCTACGTCGTTAATGCCGTCGTAAACCGGCCACGAGATTTTGTCGCCTTTGTAACGATTCGCGATCGTATCGGGTGAATCGAACGACGGATTCGGCAGCACTCACCGGTGTCCATGGGAAACCACGTGTATGAACGGTGGAATGTACAGAACACCAATTCACCGGTCTTTTGTGCATTCCAACAAGGTGTAGATGTGCAGGAAACGTTATCTTTATCGAGTTGAAAAGATTTCTTGTTTTTAAAATGAATGAGCTCCAAATCTTGGCGAAATTTGGAGAAATTAGGGAGATATTTTCGTACGTCGAGTGTGTTGCGGTTCCAGAAGAGGAATTACGCCAAATTCGAAACAAATTTGTCATAAAATTTCATCAAATTCCGCGTTAACAATAAATTACCGCATGATAATCGTCAATTACGGTAAATTTCTGTAAATTACATGTGTATTACCATAATTACCTCTAATTTGCCTATGATTACCATCAATTTACCTAAATTACCGCTGATTTACCGAGAATCTTTAGTGAATTACCAATAGATTTGAAGCCCTGTTCTTGTTTTTTCTACAGTTTGATATTTTTATCATGTTTGTATGTAATCTTATGAAAGTACTGTTTTTTTTCGAATATTTACCATGAATTACCGTAATTACCAAGACGGTGTGTTTGCGTAATTTACTGTAAAAACCGATGTATCGGTACTTGCGAATTTATTATTTCATGGTAATTTTCCGTAATTCTTAGTTTTTTTGGTAATTTACGGTAAACTTACGTAAATTACCACCTGTTTTTACCATTTTCTTCATCGCCATAATTTTATTTATATTTTTCATAATGTAAAAGATCTTTAAAAATTAACGTAATTACTGTATTTTCTGATAATTTACCGTATAAAATTACATATCATTTTACCATAAATTTTTAGTATCATGACAATTTTTTTTGTTGCGATTAGTTTTGGTATATTTTTAATTCTTTATCATTGAAAATTTATCAATTTTTTTTGTAATTATTGTATTTTCTGACAATTTACTTCAATTTTAGAATTTTTTAATAATTTCTGATAAATTTACGAGGATACGCTTTTTAGGAAACTTACTGTAATTACCGTATTCTTCGGTAATTCACCGTAACTACGGTATTTTTTGGTAATTTACCACGAGTAATTACTAAATTTTTGTTGATTTAAATTTTTTGTTTATTTTTGAAAAATTGTCGAATCCTTGTAATCTTGGGCGCTTTTGGTAATTTACTGTAATTATCGTCTCCGGCGGTAATTTACCATTATTACTGAATTTTTATTGATTCAAAATTTTTTGCCAATTTTTAAAATATTAATGTATTATTGTGGTGCCGCGTGCTTTTGGTAATTTACCGTAATTACTGTATTCTTCGGTAATTCACCTTGACTACGGTATTTTCCGGTGATTTACATCGGGTAATTACTAAATTTCTGCTGATTAAAACTTTTTTGTTTATTTTTGAAAAATTGTCGAATCATTGTGATCTCGGGCGCTTCTGGTGATTTACCGTAATTACCGTATTCTTCGGTAATTCACCTTGACTACGGTATTTTTTGGTAATTTACCACGGGTAATTACTAAATTTCTGCTGATTTAAACTTTTTTGTTTATTTTTGAAAAATTGTCGAATCATTGTGATCTCGGGCGCTTCTGGTGATTTACCGTAATTACCGTATTCTTCGGTAATTCACCTTAACTACGGTATTTTTTGGTAATTTACCATAATGACCGTCTTCGGCAGTAATTTACCATTATTACTAAATTTTTTACTGATTCGAAATTTTTTGTCAATTTTTAAAATATTAATGTATTATTGTGGTCTCGCGCGCTTTTGGTGATTTACCGTAATTACCGTATATTTCTGAGTAATTCTCCGTTGATAACGGTATTTCGTGGTAAATTACCCTTACAACATTATTTTTCGATGAATTTTTCGTTACTATTTGTTTTCGGACTGGCAATGCTCGCCGCGATTACGCGAGTAAGTTCACAACGTGTGTTGCTCGTGTTACGCAGCACACGCTTTATATGGCGATCGACGCGACGTTGTTTTGTCTTACGTGCGTAGTTTCTTTTTGTTCTTTTTATAACAAACCAAGTGTTCTTTTTCCGCTGTACGATTTTTCGAATCGGTCAGCGACGCGTTGTGGCGAACTGGTAGCGAATCGTCGAAGGGTATAATGTACAATTCCAAGTAAATACTGGCGCGTCCGGCGTATATATCGCGTACACGCACGCTTCTTCGATACGGCATAAAAAGAAAAGTAAACACATGCTAAACGAATCTTTAGACCATTATGGATAACGGACGCGTGCTCCGTGATGCATTTATTTCTACGTACTCGGATGTGTAATTGTAATGCAGCGGGATTTTGTGTAAACGATCGAAAATATTCGTAGATTGTTTGCAATTTGCGAATACGCGTTGTTGTTACGGACACGAGAGCTGGTAATTAGAAGATCCTTTTTCGGTGGAAGGGCGAAAATAAGGTGAAAACGGTGTTGGCGATAGAGGCGTTCGAAAGGACTCGCTAAATTGGTTAATTAATAATTCAAATTGCGTGTAGTGTGTTTGTACGGAGCAAGGCGAGGAAAGGAGTATATACGCGTTGCATCCCTGACGACACGAATATGCTACAGTGTATACGTAAATATATGCTAATTACTCGATGAAAAAGTGTATACACGTTGTTCGTTTTACTTAATTAACAAACATTAACGTAATTTTAAATACTCTGGTTTATTCCGTAATCTGAGCGGCGGACGTAGTAAAATTTATGCTTTTACTTTTCGTCTTGGCGTTTCGATGTCCTCGCGCGGTCTCGATGAATTGTCGAGATTCGATACTCGTAAAGGAGTAATTAAAGGTGTACTCCGCGGGCTTATTACGTTGTACTTTGGAGTGGGCGAAGAGCGGGGTGATGGGCGAAAGCGTAATCAACGGGCCGAGAAATGTCTACGATATTCGATTAAATCTGCGTTAATCGTACGAGCGAGAAATTGAGAAACGTTTACGCGGTGTTTATTAAGCGTAAAGTGACTTTTCTTTGAAAACTTTGACGCAGCTAGGATTTCAATAAACGACGAAGGAAGCGGAGGGGCGATACGAGAATATGGGTCGTTTAGTATTTAATATCAAGTGTACTTCGGCGTGTTGTAAATGGTAAAGATGCGTATCGAAGTGTTTAATTTAATAAAAATCAAGATTTCACTACTTGATGTTTCGAAGAGGTTTTTTTTTTTCGAGATCGAGAAATCCCGACGTCATTGCGAGATTACAAAAGGACGAATATTTTTGTGTATCGTGTAAAATTTACGTAGCGTAGGTGTAACGATACACGAAACGATTTGCGCTGACGATTGTTTTGTAATCTGAAAAGCGATATGAGCGTGTTGCGGTAATTGAAATAGGTCCTGGATGCGGATTATTAACCGGTAACGCAATTATACTTGCTCTATACGGATGTGAATTTTTTGTCAACCACGCCTTGATTACGGATTCGAGCGTCGATCGTCTTTTTGCCCAATTTGGTTGGAGTTTTTGTACATTGTGCGCCAACGAGTAGGATTTGATGGGTACAGGCGTCTTGTGTCGAAAATGAATTGTGTACGAGGAAGTACGAACCTGAGATGAGTTTTGATTTATCAAATGACCACGTAGGTGGAGCGGAGGAGTTGGGATTTTGGATCGTGATCACGTGTCAAGAGGGATTTAGCGGTAGAGTAATGTTCAAGCGTGGGAGTTGCTATAAAGCGTGTATTTTTTGAGTGATGTATAAAGGGGGGGAGGGGATTTGGAAATCCTTGTAAATTTTGTGTAATTATTTATCGCCTAGTTTTCGAACATAAATTTGAAGGGTTTTATGAAGGTGTATTTTTATTGTATTTGTTTTATAAGTACGAATTTCTGATACTTAAAGTGCTCGGGTGTTAGTCATTTGAAAATTTTTTATGTAGTAGATGCAACCTCTTTGTGGATTTCTTACACATTTGATAATCATGAATTGGTTATCGAGTCGTGAAATTACACGAATTTCCAATTTCGTTGTGGAATATTTTCGACTATTAGGAGTCCTTAAAGTGTTTTTTAATCATTTGACGAGCAACTTGTTTGAATTTCGTGAGTTTGGTCGTAAATGAAGAAATTTAAAGGAAGTGTTTATCTGAAATGTGCGATGATGTGGTTTATTTTGAAATTCGATAAATTGAAAAAAAAAAGTAAATGTTTTAAACCTGATTTTTAAAGTACTTGACTAGTGGAAAATTTCAACAAATTTTCGAAAACAATCTTAATAGATTACGATTTGGAGAGATTTTTCTGAGAAAAAATAATGTTCGTTTTCTTGATATTAAATTTTATAGAAAATTTCTGCAATTTTAGATACGAATTATTTTACAGCAAATTGTCTCGTGCAATTTCCAACCATTTTTTGGAAATTTTCGCCAAATTCACTCTTAATCTAGAAGTCCTTGCGAATTCCACGAATTCCGTATATTCTTCATAAACAATTTTATTACCGCGATTTAGAGTATTTTTCATGTGTGAAAAAATACAACTTTACGAGAAAATCATTGAAATGAAAATTGCTCGATGTAGAACGAAGCATTGTTTGAAGAATATTTTCGAAATCGCTGAAATTTTCGAGATTAACGCGAATTCTAATTTTACGAGGGTGATGTGAAAATAACTTCGTTTAGGAGAGGAAATGTGTGTTTTGGGGCCGAGAGATCAACATTTTCGCGAAAAATTTTGAAATAAAAGTTGTTGGGAATTAATTAAGGAAGATTTTTTGTTTGAATATTTTTTTTGTAATTCGTCAAAATTTCGAGATATTGTGAAATACCTTGTTTTTGACAAGAGAATCAAAGGTACAAATGTTTTTAGATGTTTCCTAAGCAAATTCTCTCGATAATTTTTTTCCAACGGTGTTCGATTTTTTATTTCAATCATTTTCGAAATTTTCTCTATCGATACATATTTTTCAACTCTCGAAATACTCATGTTCGATTATTTAGAATTGATTTGTTGAATTTTGTGGTAAAAAAATGTTTATAATTTTTTGAATTTTATCATGATTCATGACGAAAGTCTTATGGAAAATGGGGACGATTGAAAAAAAATTGAATGGGCTCTTGGTGAAACCATGTTTAGTTTAAGTTTTAGTTGGAATAGTTGAAATTGAAGATGAAGAAGAAATTAAGCAAGTAAGCAAATTTTAAGTAGGAATTTATTCGATTAGGGTTTTTTCAATTTTTTTCGGTAGTTGAAAAAATAGGGGTTTTACTTGTTTCAGTTAGGTTAGGAAAGTTACTTTTTTTTAGGGTTTTTCCCCATTTTAAAGTTTAGGTAGAATAGGGATTTTGTACTTATTTCAATTTTTTAGGTAGGAGAATATTTTATTTACGTTATGTAATAATTTAGTTTTATTAGGAATACTTTTTTTACTTGGCTTTTTAGTCATTTATAATATTTTTTTCATTTTACTCTCATCCAGGGTAACTTTGAAATTATTTGGTGACTTTAAATGATTATTTAAGGCAATTTATTAGCTATTTTGCTTTAATATGCATTTTTGAAGTTTTTTTATTTAAAAAAAAATTCAAAATTAGCCTTTAAAGCAAATTAAATAGTTTTTATTGTGTGAAAATAATTATTCAAAGTCACCCCGTACTTTCAAAATTACCCATCTTCGTTAATATCAATTTCAACACAGCTGAAAAAAATTCTTCGAAAAATGCAATACGAATTTCCATTTTGGAAAAACTTTAACAATTTCGTTGAATTTTTTTAAGGCTTCATCTCACTACGGATTTAATACGAACATTTCCTCGCGGAAATTCTGCTTCTTTTCAGATGGCCAATAAACACGCGATGGATAATCATAGGATAATAGATAATAAATTGAATCTAAATATGACGGCGAAAGAATTACGAGCGCAATTAGCCTCTCGTAAAAAATACGATCCGAAAAAAGACTGCTTAGATTTCAAGAAGAAATACGATATCGTTCAGAAATTGTGAACATGGTAATTTATTCAAATCGAGAATAGTAAAAGAAGCGAAGAAAGTGTACATATGTTACGGTATTTACGTAGTTTTAAAAAAAACTATCAGTTTTTTTCGTTTTTTAGTAATAAAAAACCCTACCTTTCTTATATTACCTTTTTTTTCTTTATAGGTAAAAAAAATGTGTTAATAGTTTTAAGAGTATTTATATTTTCTTACCTTGGTGGTCGAGCTTTTCCGAGCCGATCGCTTTTCGACGATAGGTTGTGTATCCGATGAAACATAATACTCTGTGCCTTTTTCCTCCCTTTTTCCCGCAGAGAACATAAAGTTATCAGTGAAATCAAAATAAGTTAAGCTGAGCACTTTTCCATTGAAGGCATTAACCATTTTTTTTTTGTAGCATTGCGCGATAGCATTATGATTATACATTCCGAGTAGCATTTATTTGTATATGTGTGTTTATTTTTAGTTTTAGTTTATCTTAGTACGTCGAATTTTAGTAGTTTACGAGAATTTTTTATTGTAGATTTATGTGCGAGGTGAGTATACTCGATGAGACTCGGAAATGCGGTGAATTTCAGTGTTGGTGTAGAAATAAGGGGGGAGGGGGAATGCTGCCGAGTTGAGAAGTTCAGATTTCACGGGGTGTCTTTTGAGTATCGTGAAAAAGCACCAAGAACGGTGACTTCGACTTGAGGTACTCTCAACAAGATGGATATACGACTCTTTATGAAGGTTTGTAAGCTAACGCCTTCAAATTTCAGATTATGCAAAAATGAGCTATTATATGTTTTGCAGATCTGATCAAGCTTAACGAAAAAGGTAATGAAAGATTTGTGTCTATCTTGAAAATTGAAGGAGCTGGAAAAAAAAACTAATTTCAAGAAAATAAATTTTTTTGGCATGTTGTCTTGTAAGCGGTGCAGCGTCTTTAGTTTTCGAGATAGACAGAAATAGACCATAACCTTTTTCGAAGAGATTGACGAAATGTACAAAAGATGTAATAACTTGTTTTTGCATAACTTGGCAATTGAAGGCGTCATGCCGCTTGCAAACTTTCGTTTGCCCGTAGCGCCTTTCAATTTTGAAGATAGACAGAAATACATATCAAGCAAGTGAGCTCCTCAGGAGATGGTGAGTTACAGATGTCTTTCAGGTGTGTTGCGATGATTTAAGGAGTGTTTTTGGAGGAGTTTCGATGTGAGGTGGTGGATGGTGAGGATCAATGAACTCATGTCTCCTCATATAAGATGTTTAGTATGATGTTGAGGATCCTTTGGAAGGAGTTCGTATGGTTTGTGCGAAATCTAAAGCGAATGTCTTTCAAATGCCTTTCAAGCGCTGGGAGAGGAGATGAAATATGAGAGTACTTGTCTGCATAGATCTTAGAGGCGTTTGAAGTAGCCAAAGGTAAACAGTCGAGTCATCCATAAGGAACAAGAGGTATTTAGATATCAAGTAAACCAATTTTAAACTACAAATTGATGATTAAGATTGAGTTAGAAGAGTGGAACAATCTAGTCCAAATGCCTGATGAGGTTTGGTCCCTATGAAAGGTTATTGAAGAGTCTGAGGTTCTTTTGGAAGTATTGATGGGTGAAGGTTCTTGGTTCAAACGTCACCAAATGTCTTTCAAGTAAGCTGTGATGGTCTAAGAAAGGAATCCGAAGGTATCCTTCGTTTTTTAATCAATTAGTAAGTGAAGTGAACACTTCTGAGCCCTTTGTCAATATTTCGAATTGATTGATATCTCATCTTGTTCGAGAAGATATCTTAGGTGGTCTGAAAATGAAAAACAAGTGTTAAATTCTTAAAAGGCGATTTCTTGACGTCACTTTAAGGCAAATTAGACACACGCGAAAACTAACCCAAACAAGGATCACGAGCTAATCCGAGTCTCGTTAAATGTACTCGCGACGTATAATTAATTTCACCAGGCGATTCATATCGGCGTTTCGGAAATGACTCCCGTCATTGGTAATTTAAACAAAAACCATGCGTCGAGATGTGCCTGACTATTATTCTTGCGAATTTTTTTGTATTTATTTTTCATAGGTGTAGTTTTTTTTTTTCGTGTATGTCGTGTTTTATGTAGTAAATCATTAATTTACATAGAATGTCGGCCGATTGTTTCGTCGTTAATTAAAGCGGTCGAGATATCAAATTGTAACCTTGGCAAAAGTGCGTGTTATTTGGCGGGAAAATTTCATTCATCCAAATCGCCAACTCGACGATCATGTTCCTCGGTTTAAACGATTTCTACGTGTTTACCAAATTACTTTTTTTTTCTAGTTTAATCGAATTTCAAGCTGATGTTGTATTTTAAATATATTTTTGTTCTTTGTTTATAAAATGTATTTCATATAGCGAACTCGATAGCGAAATTCAACGTGCGATAAACGCCTAAGGACGTGGAAATTATATGATTCATCTGGCGGAACATATTGTAAGCGGAGATTCTCTCTCGTGGCGAATTTTTTTCGCTGTTGAAGGCCATCGTAAAGTGCCGCAATTCGTATGCATTCCGGGTATATATATACAGTGTGTTATTACGAGCGCCGGGGTAGAATTAACGTGAAAGTTTTCAATCATATAAGTCGTTGTTTTACGACGATATACGTAAAGTTATATTCGTCGTGGGAGTTCGATTGTCATTCGCCAGAATATACTGCTCGTATTAGCATATAAAATGTATGTCGAGAATTTTCAAAATACCAAAAGTAAAAGATACTTCGTTCAAGGTCTTTAATTTCCAGCGGGGTAATTTTACCGAACGATATCTACGTTGGAAACCGAAATGAAATTTTTTATGGGGTCGAAGACCTAAATGATTTTTTTCTTTATCGAGTATATCGATTTACGTGAAATTTACACGAGAAGTTATACGCAATTTTACGGTCTTGAAAAACTAGTCTGTAATTGTTGTTTTGTAATTAAAAATCCGAGGTAAGTATATTTTCAATTTCTATTTTATTTAATGATTTTATGTATAAAGCGAAATTAATGGGTTTGTGTGAAGGATACGAAGGATTTATTTTCGTTCGAGCAAGTGCGCTGAGAAAAAGTACAAGTTCACATGCGTTTGAGGGAGTTATGATTTATGAATATGAAAAATTACGAGAAGATGAGAAAATAACCCGAAATGTCAGGGCTGGATTTAGACATGGGCAGAGTGGGCAATAGCCCAGGGCGGCAAAATTTCAGGGGCGGCAAATGGCTTCAATATATTGCTATCTTGCACATCGAAAATGCTATATTGAAAATAATTGAATTCGACGATGTGATCAAGAAATTCTCTGAAGCGAAAGCCAGAAAATGATTACTTAAACTCTAAAAAAATTTGAATTAAATTTCGAATGTTCATTTTTTTTTTTAATTTTCAACGCAAGCAAAATACATTAAAGACCTAATTCCAAAAACCACCCATGTCGAAAATTATCAATATTGAGTTAATGGAATCATTAGAAAGTACTAATTGACGACTATCTGACCATGTCAACCAAAAATCTGAAAACTTTCACCACTTTTCAGTAAAAATCAATTTAAAGTCTTCGACGCCATATACTTCGAATGTTACTTTTTTAAAATTTAAATTAGATTTATAATTTGTTTCTGTTTTTGTTTTATTTTTTCATTTTTTTTATATCTATTATTTTTAATAAAACCAAATTTCCAATGTTAGGTACTTTTTAAAATTTTTTTAATGAAACCAAAATAGGTGCTTACTTTAAAATGTTATTTTTTTTTTAAATTCAAACTAGATTAAAAATTTTGGTATTGTTTTTTTTTCAATTTTTCAATTTTTTTCAATTTTTAATAAAATCAAAAATATGCTGTGATTTTTATTTTGGGATGAGGCGGCACAAGTTTACTGCCCATGGGCGGAAAAATCCTAAATCCGCCTCTGCGAAATGTTGTTGCTCTAAGTTAAAATATGGTTCAATTGAAGAGTGTGAAATGGGCAGAGGGGGGACATGTGCTAGAAAAAGAGAGGTTACTCTTTGATGCTTAGAGGGATCTCTGCATCCCTGCTTCTTGGGTTAAGTTGTCAAGTCGGTCATTCTCATTTAATCTCAAATTTCGATTTTTTCAAAAATTACTTCACTTTGAAGAATTACGGATCCACTAGAGGGTGTGTTGGGGAGGGGGGGTGAATATTTATATGAAATAATTTCAAGTAAAATTTCAGCTAAATAGAACCCCTTAATTTTTTCCATCTCGTCCTTATGGAAATGAAACCGGATTATTATTTCATTAAATTATTATATAATGATTATATTTTGTGAAATTGTTGCAATCGAACGCATAAAATTCTTATATTTTGCAGCATTGCATGTTGCAGTCTCATTTTGCAATAAAATATCATTGTAATGCAATAAAACGTGTAGTTGCGTTCGAATAGTATTTTGTAATGCAATTGCAATGAATTCGTATTTCATGCAGCAGTCGTATTGCGTTTTGCAATTGCATTTGATTCATTTTTTCATGGTATTGTTGCAATATGCAATGCAAATGCAACAAAATATTTTGTAAAATAGTTGCAATTGTGTAACAATTGCAATAGTTTAATATTTTGTGATTCAGTTGCAATTTCATCATATTTTGCGATGCAAGTAGCAATAATAAAATTGCATTTTGTTGAAATGTTCCATTTATTTCGTGCGCAATTGCATCAAAATCATTCATATTTTTATGCATTTTATGCGGAATAAAATTTTGTGATTCTTAATTGCAATAAAATTGCATCAAGAGTGTAGTAATTCATAAGAATATTTTAGAATTTACCAATTGCAAAATTTTACTTTTTTTGCAACCGTGTTCTGTAATTTAGACGAAAATTATACCAGAAATTATTTTTATTTTATCGTAATTAATTTCAATGCTACTTACCTTGTAAATGATGATTTGTAGATGTGTTATTTTGGATTTAGAAAATGTTGATTAAAAAAAATTCAATTTTTTTGGACAACCGCTGATCTGCGCCTTCCAATCGAAGAATATACTATATTCCTTACATGTCGCTAAAGTGTCTGCGTAACCGTTGTTTTTTGAAGGAGCTAGTTTTTCGTCAAAATTATCCCTTCGATGATTTCAAAAAGTTGAAAAAGATAAACTTAATTACGACCTTCGGTAAATGAATTATTCGCCGGCTTCATTTTGGTTTTCATGGCACGTGCGACGGGTCAACTTGTTGAAATAAGTAGGCATTAGAAAAAAAAATGAAAACATCACGTACAAATAAAATGAATTATATTAATTACTTTTTTTCTAAGTAATGTTTAAAGTAATTAGAATATAAGAAACATAACAAAGGTCAAAGCTTAATCAATATCGAATATTAAAAACGAAAAATTTGAATAAAAAAAAACAAAACTGGGGTTAACTATTCTGAAACATTGAACGTAAAAATTGGAAAACGAAAACAGGAAAAAATCGACAAATTTCTTTAAAAAAAGTACACGTTTAAGATTCAAGTCGTGTTTTTGCAGTTGGAAAAAAAATGTACACAATAGCGTAGATATAATGAATTGCTTAAACTGGCTAATTCGTATTTCTTAACGGTTGAAATTAAATTTCCATGAATTAAAAGTTTTCACTGTTTATCGTTTAATATGGTTTATATTCGTTATTCAGTCGACGTACAAGATACTAAACTTTGGTAAAATTTTCGAGGGAAATATAAAAACACAAAACTAATGGAATGTAGCGTGTAAATGTTAAACATTTATACTGAAACAGGTTAGAAAAAAATCACTTTTTAATATAGTGCGAATTAGATAAAAACAAATACCATTAATGTTTACCTAATTCTAAATACCATACAAGGTCACTAACTTTTGCCTCCTTTTCTTTAATAGAACCTTAGACATAATAATAGTGGAGATATTGCAACACGAAATGCCTCCCTTGGTTTTGAGATCCGTTGATTACATATACGTATTAAAGAGGATTCAATTAAGGGATGACATGTGCTTTGCAACGTCTCTTTATATTAATTATATAATTTCTGAAATCACAGTACATATTATACGTTACAAGATCCCCGAAAAAAAAAAAAAGAAAAAGGAAAGGTAACTACGTAGAAAAGAGTATAGAATAAAGAATTTGTTAACGTAACAAAATTACACAATCTAGAAAAAATAAACCAATAGCGAAATGCATCGCGAAATTGAAATTATACCTTTGAACACATTTTCCAACCTTTGAGCATTAGTCGCCTTTTTTTAGTATAAATACGGATTACACTAGTGACCCACTTGTCATTTAAGTCTTCCCGTCGATACGTACATTTCGCTAAAGATTCCAAAGCTAGCGTCTATTAGAAGAAAATTCTCTAAAAATATAACGCAATTAGAACTAAAAAATAACAAAGATTCGACTAAAGCGAGAGTCCATAGGTGGTTTTGTTTTTTTACATGTATTTTGTACACAATTTTACATACTATATTGTCATTTAGTTTCATTGTGGTGGTAAAAAAAAATGGAAACTATTTCCTTCATACCATCTATTAAGGCTCGAATTTACGAAATGCGCGTACTCACGTATTAGCAATTATGCGAAACGTAACGCCTTATTAGTACCGATTTCCAAATTGATTTAAATTTCTTATTTTCAAAGTCGAATACCTAATGGCAATTTGTTCCATGTATCCTTGCCATATTGGCTGCGAATCTTGACCTCGATTCAATAACGTTTTCTCAATGTTGGTTTTTTTCTTCGAAGGGAAATTTCCCCGTGTTTTTCCGTCTCTCGGGCAATTTATTAGGACGTGTTAATTAAGACGACAAATAGCCCTGTACGCTACGCGATTGGAAAATGGTTTTTTTGCGTGTGCAAAAACTACGTTTATCGATGTGCAACGATGGTGCGGTTGTGAGATCGTATCTTGGGCAAAATATGAGCTTTGGGGTTGAAAAAAATTCGGGGATCTTAGGTGGAGATTTATTCTTGGTAGGTGTTTTAAATGACCTTGTCAACATAATTTGGTCTGTTTACGTTTCGTTCGAAGAGCTGGAAAAAGAATTTTGAGGATTTTTTGGGACTTTTTTTCTCATCTTTTGATAGTCATCTTTTCATTTGTTTTATTTGTTTTATTCATTTCAGGATCAAAAGTTGAAAGAAACAGTAGCAGATGTAGAACGAAAACTTGAAGAAAACGTCAAAAAAAATCAAGGTAGGTTCCTTTATCGACGCAGATTCATATAAGGACCAGCAATCTCACATAGAACGATAACTATGAAGTATTAGTTGGAGAGTATTGCTTTATTCGACAAACGTTCTCATTTTCCTTCCTGAGGTAGGCTAGTCTATTCCATTCATGTAATGGGTTTTATCTTCATGTCTCTAGTCATAGTGGCAGTACATGGCACGTAAATCAAAATGAATGAAGATAAGGAAGAA
The DNA here is from genome assembly GCA_003261595.1 of Maconellicoccus hirsutus. Classification (NCBI taxonomy): domain Eukaryota; kingdom Metazoa; phylum Arthropoda; class Insecta; order Hemiptera; family Pseudococcidae; genus Maconellicoccus; species Maconellicoccus hirsutus. The sequence continues at coordinate 47,953 of QBDW01001208.1, forward strand.
CGCATATTTTAGAATATTTTACCTAAAAACTGTCTCAATTGATTGAAAATTGAAGCTGCAATACTTAATTTCGACGTTTTTAAGCTCCTTAATGATATTTGAGTGAAAAGGTGATCTTTATAACACCATTAAACGTGATGATGAACACCTACAAACCCGATTTTTCACCCTTGAAATAAAATTATTTTTTGACGCCCCTTCTGGGCAAGCCGCTGTCAAATTTTTTCACACAGATGTCAAATAAGTTGCCTATTTGTCATTCCAAAGGAGTAAAATTCAAAATAATTTCCACGATTGCCAAATACGAAAGAATTGAAATACGGAGGCTCTATTTTGTAAAATGATTCATGCCGAGGAAGTTTCCAAGATAATTACGCTTTAAAGAAAATTACTCGCAAGGTAAACAAAAAATGCAATAAAACAATCGATGTTTTCTTATTTGATTCATGCATTGTCACGTAATCCGAAATTATCATAAGCCGATAATTAACGACGATTTCCGTTTATTTGTAATTTAGTTCCGTTTTTTTGTAATAGCTCGATAATTATTATGATTAACGTCGTTTAGTCTTGGAAAATTTAGAATTAGCGTGCGAATATTTTTTTTTCGTATGCGGTATATTTCAAGGTCCATTACTCGTTGAAGGCGTTTAAACGCGTGTCAAGCAGTCCGTATCAATGAATGTGATTAGGAAACGATATGTTTTGAATATTCGAGTAGCTCTGTCGTCTCCTTGAATATTCAAAGTTATATTTTACGGACTAATGTGTCGTTTAGTAAATTTACTACGCTCGAATTTGCAAATTAGGCAATCTCCGATGTGTATTTGTACGAAAAATCAATACAAAACTGGAAGAATTTCTAAAGAAATACGCGAGGCCAAAATTCTACTGAAGAAAAGTAACGATAGATTTCACAGGCACAGAAAACAGTGCGGCTATGTAGAAATGCAGAAAGAATTGTTGAAATGCAAGAATACTTAGAAACAAATCGCCACTACTATCGAAAAAAATATCGAAAATTACTGTGCAAAGGAACTACATTTGTGCGCGTAATAGAAATTCGCAAGAGCTTTCGCCCTCGCGTTAGCGATACCTGGCGTCATTTTTCGACAATTTTTTTTTTTCGTTCATTGCGTATTATTTTCGTCGTCGTTTTGGTTTAACGTCTTACATTCCAAGCCCTCACGTCTGTTAATTCTCTGAAATTCAAAAAATTGGTAAATGCGTGTTTTTCGGAAGAAGCGAATATTTTCTGCATGTCCATACGTGCTTTTTATTCATCTTGACGTTTTTAAATTCGTTTTCAATATGTAGAATTGATTTAATGATATGTTAATTATATTTGAGCATTTTTTTTCTTGGAATTACCAGCTTTTGCATCTTTCTGAAAGAATAACGAACTCGTTTTCGAGGAGTAATTTTGGGGTTGGAATTGTCTCGAATTTTCTGGGCCAAAATTCGACAGAAAAGGAGGGAGGATTTATTCACGTCGAGAAATTAGGGGAATTATGGTATTTTTAAAAGTCACCGAACATCTGAAAAATCATTTGCATCTTTTAGAAATTTCATATATTCTCAAAAATTTCCAAATTATTTGACTAATCTCTTAAGAATTTAAAACAATGGCTGGTATATGTGAAAATGGACGGCGTATAGTTTCTTACTTCTTTAGGACGTATATATGCTGTTGAGAGAAGGCTAGGGGGCATTTCACCCTGAGCCCGGCTTTCTCAGAGTACCTGGATGTAGGCAATTTTCCCTTATTTCGTTCAGAAGTGGCTCAGAAGGAAGCAATTTCCCTTGTTTCATTCAGTTAATAGATATAATGCTTAAATTGAGAAGGGGTCCCACTCTTGGGCCTATTTTTGCTCTCGACTGCTAAGACTGTTGTAAAATGATTTCTCAGTGTTGTGTGATGATGTACGAAGTGGAGAGGAGGGGGTTTGAAATTTGGAAATTGTATGATTCTCACTAAAGTCATGAAATTCGAAGTTAGTGTGACGCATTGAATCGTGAAATGTAAATTTTATTAAAATTTTTTTTGCTTTAAAATAATAGTACTGTATATTGGAAACTTGACTCCTTCAATTTGGAGATTAGGCTACTTTTTGTAGATTTTTGTAAATTTGTCTGAAATGGGCTTTTGGCGGTGGATCTGCAATGTTATCAAAAAATGGTCTTATGTAGAGGGTTCGTATTTTTATGCTTTAGCCTAAAATTATTTATCCCCCTTCTTCCCTCTTAGCCTTGTTTCAGTAAAATTATGAATTTATCGATGAAAGTGTTTTGAAAATGTCAGGATTTCAAGTGCATAAAAATATTTATTCTATGCAGTTACGATGAGGTGGTAAGGGAGGGGAAGAAATTATCGTTTTTTCGCTTCATTTCTTCTCCTAGTTGACTTTATCAAATCCATAATTGAGGACGGAAAATGATTTTTTTTTGAAAACCGCTATTTCTAAAATTCATGTTATTTGGGTAGGTTACCAACTCTCTCCCACCTCCTCTGCCAATGCCCATTGTAATATTAGGACTAGGGAAAAAACGAGTTCGTTAATTCGTTCATTCGCGTTACAATCGGAACTAATAATCACGACCAGCTCGCAAATACCTTCCTTATAAAAATAGTGAAGTGGATGGAAAAGAAAGAATAGATAAAAAATTCCCTTATCTCAGTAGTGGCAATGTCGCATTGTCGTCATCGAAGACTCGGTGAATTTTCTCGTAATATAGGATGGAAGGGGAGGGGGGGACGTTACTATTTTGGAAGCACATAGAGAGGTAAACGAAACAAAAAAAATTACCAAAAAAAAAGATATAGGAAAACCGAAAACATCTTATACGAAAATCTACCTATCGTAGATACTAATTAACAAAAAAATAAATAAATAAATAAATAAAACGAGGAAAAAAATACAACAAAAAAACACGCTTATGTAAGTTATAACGAATAAACGTAAAATTTGTTCACAATAAGTTATCAAGTCTTATTTCGAATAAAATTGCAAAGAAATACAAAACTTAAAATAAAATTCGTTAAAAAGTAATACACATATTTAAGGTAAAATAACCGAAATTCTACACCTGTTCGAAAGTTAAATCGCCGTTGGGAGAAAAAAAGGTATGATTTCGACGGCGATGCCTCGAAGTATGATACTTTCATCGTGGCGATGCGGGTTTTTGAACAGATAAAAATGACGAACTTTGGTGTTTTTGATATAAGTAGCTCGTTTGAAACAAAAAAAAAAAAAAAAGGAAACGAAACAACGAAACATAAGAAAAATTAAAATTACGAAGGATTAATTTTACAGAAACGTTATTCGAATTTCTGGTTGGTCCGCTGATGTTCCGGCCGGCGATGGCAGATGCGACGACGAACTAAAATCGATATCCGAATTACCGTGAGACGCTGGTACATTTACGAGTACGGATGCGGTAATATTGGACGAAGTCGTTGAGTTTGGTTTATTTAATGATATTAACGAAGTCGAACCCGCGACAGCGCCTGAACTTCGTCGGTTTTTTACATTAAATTCCGGCGTATCGGTAGCTGTCCTGGCTTTGGAAATGTCTATTCTCATGTGATCTTCACTCAGTTCATGTTCGTTTGTATGTGATTCCTCTGAACATCTTCGACGGCGTTTCTAATAACAACAATTAACAAAGAATTATTTCGCGATCCCAAGAAAAGAAAAGGTAAAAAATGATTAAAATGAAATAAAAATCGTTGTCCTTGTAGTTGTTTCGTTTTGAAATACATACCCAACCTTGAAGGAGGCAAAGCTCCAATTTGGGTTGTATTTTAAAGCGAAATTACGCCGGATTTTAAACATAAACTAATTAAACTAGAATATGGACGAAAATAGAAAATTGGTCAACGGTTTTGGTATTTATAACTCGGAGAAAATAATTGATTGTTAATTGTTGTTACTCGCATACTTACAACGTTAAACGCCTAATTTTTTTTTTTTCATTTCATTTTCATCATCTATTTCGTTACCAGGTAACGATTAAAGTGTAAAATTGAACTAAAAATATTTTTTCTCGCTATCTGCAACTCTGCTATTAATGAAGCCGGAAAGTGATAAATCATTGAAACTTTTCCCATTTATTCCAATCAAGCGAGTTTACGAGTTGTACTGGGTACTGGAAATTTTTCGCTAGCGTAAATAACTTAATAGCCGCTTCCTCCAGCTCTTGAGTAACTTTTCGTTTTTAACCGTGCTTCTCTCGGTGATTATTTTCGTTTTAATTAAAATTCGAAACGAGATTTGTATCGGAGATTGTGGTTTTCTTCGGTCATCGGTTTTCGAAGCAGTAAATGATCGATGATGGTTGCTGGTGGGATTGTCCGAGGTGAAGAGGGGATGAGAATGGTTAGGATGTGACGGGGGTTTGATTTCGTCGAATTTTTTCAATTTTTGTTCGAATAAAGTTGATGGAGAGTTTGAGGAGGGGATGGGAGTTGGAACGTGAGCGTAGGTGACGATGTGTATTGAATTTGAGTTGATTTTCAAATAATGTAATGTCTCGAGAGAGAGGGCAGAAAAGAGACTAGGGTGAGTTCCTGATTCCATAAGATGTGTAAAGTTGATCAAAACATCTAGAAAGGGATATAATATGAATTTCGAAGCAATTAGTGATTGTTTCATCGAGCAGTACGAACTTGTTGGTGAAATGAATACTGAACGAAAGAGGAGACGAGTATGAAGTCGTATCTCAATATATTGTGCGTAGGTAAGCGCGATTCAACTCACGTGATAATCAGTTCCACGAATAGAAATTGAAAAATCTCAATAAAGTTCAAGCGAGATGGACTTTTTGTTGTAATTGTCGTCAATGAGCAAATTCAACGCGAATTTGCATCCTAGATAATTACTCATTCAAAAACCAGCTCGGATGAAAAAGGTAGCATTTTTCAAGAGGATTTCAAATGTATGGAAACTTTTGCCTTTATATTTCAAACAACCAGAGAAATCGTGTATTAAATAGAAAAAACTTGCTTGAAGTAATAATTTGCACAGAAACCCAATTAAAGGTGAATTTTAATGCCTTAAAGTTGTTCATAGGCTACCATAATGCTTTAGGAGCAGAATATTTTGCCTAGTGTAATTTGATAGGAGCATACATCCAACAAAAACTCGAGTAATTACTCCACCTTGAAGTCTTATGTAGGCAACCACTATACCATGGGAGCTTCACTTATTGCCTAATCGAATTTTTAAGGAATGGTACTGAAAACATGGTTTGATGCTTGGTTTATATCTCAATTCGACCCTTCTGAATGCGAATTTGCCATTGGTTTTCTAATTGTGGTTGAAATTTTGGGCGAAGAAACGTATGGTGTAGGTAAAGATAAGAAAATGTGGGGAATTGTTCCTCCATTATCCTTCCATCATCTTCGGAAGAATAATTCACATTTGAGATCAGCTCAGTTTCGAGCTTTGTAAACAGATCAATGGAGAAAGAAGTGACATGAAAGTGAAGGAACAATCGAGATGTATTGATGCTCCTGCGAATCTCGCATAGGCAATTATTACATCACGAATGCAATATGTTTTGCTCGAATGGTACATTCAGCATGAATTTAAGGGCAAAAGTTCAATTGGTATTCGACTCGTTGCTTGTAACCGGGTAATTTGAAATGTTGAACAAGTTGCCTATTCATTGGTCGCTTTTTGCTTTTTGCTCCTGCAAATCAAACAATTGGAATAGCGTTTGAAGCGATATGTTACATAAACGAATTCACGAAGGGGTAAACAAGCTAGGTTGATTTGACGAGATGAATCATGGACGAAGCAGGTTATCTAATGAAATTAAGGGGTAAAAATAATGATACTAGGGCATTCCACGATACCTACGCGAGCTCCAGTGGCTCGTGAACTATGTAAATTTTATAAAGAATTTTTTCCAACTGAAAAGAGACGAAAGAATGAAAAGGATAGGATGTTAAGCTATGGATGCGGATTCGAAGATTCAAGTTTTCTTGCGATTAACGGAGCCTTTTCACGGTATGTTGATGTTATTGCTTGATGTTAGGTATTAGTCTCGTTTTCTACGATGCATTATGTAACTAAAAGCTCTTGAATACAATGACTACTTTCGACATTGCCACTACTGTGCGATTATTACGGAGTTTTAAAATCCGTATTTTTAGTTGGAGAATTAAAAATAAATGATTGCTAGCTCGAGTTATCTAGTTCGCGTTTTACCGTTGACCTTTACCGTTACCTTTTTTCTAATTTTTTAGTTATATGATTATACGAAGGAATATGCAGAAAATAACGCATTTTGGAATTACCGATGTGTAAAAATTCGCCATTGATATCCCAAAATTTGTTATCTTCGGTTTGGGAAATTTTTTCGAAATTCGTTTCAATTGTGGAAATCTATCATCGCGAGGCGAAGCTTTTAATTTGTGCTGTCGCCTGTTCGCAATCGATTTTACGTGTCTAACTTTTTCGTTAAAATTTTCAACTACGCCGTAGATAAGCTTTTACAAAAGATGTATTCCGATCGAAAATCCGTGCTTTTGGAAGTTTACCCCAGTTTGATTGTCCTTTGCTTTGCCATCGAGAGTTTATAACTATAAACTACAGTCTATTATTCTAAGCTTCGTCTATATTATATGCTCGAATTATATCTAAAAAAAAATTTATATAAAATTTTTAAAACTACGGTTTTCGCTTTGAATTACCATCTACAGCGATTTTCATAGGATTTACTTACGATTAATATTCGAGAAAAAATTACACCGAAAATAGGATGGAATTAAATTACGAGGAGGGTTGAAAATACTCGAAAGTATACTCGCCCGGTTGCAAAAATACCAGGTTAAGGTTGGAGAATTTTCTGCGTTGGAAATAAAAATCGAATCCATGGTAATAAATTTTTTATCATTACCTCCGGACGGTGGAGCGAAACAATAGGCTGGCGAGGCGTTAAGACGAAATATATGCCTGGAAAATGGCTAAAGTAAACTAGGCTAAGCCATTTAACAAGATTTGGCAACGAAAACAAACGCCACGATGGTTCCATTAAATTTCGCGCATCTCGCATTAACCTGGTTAGAAGAGGGAAAAAAATCCACCGCGAGTATACTTTTTCCTTTCGATATTTCCAACCTTTCTCCTTTCGCGCGGCAGCGTAGATAAAAAACTATGACGCTACATAATTGAACGATTTTGTACTTGAAAAACAACAAAAAAAGATGACGCGAAACGCAATCGAGTTCAAGTGATGGTGGTTAGTGACGACATACCTGGTATCTTTGTCCTCCGCAACATCGAGCGTAGCAAGCTCTCAATAAACCGGAATGAACTAGTCCAGAATGCGTTGGACTTATGAGTGGCGACGGCGAACCTGGTCTTTTGGGTTGGCCGTTGAATGGCGTTTCTAATTCTACGAATTCTCGATCCTGCGAAAGGAATTTTGGTTAGTTTGGGATATTACGGGGGGCCGAAGTGGTGTCGTTCGAGAGGATCAATCTGGGGGTGGTTTTCGAATGTGTTCGATTTGAATGTTTCAATTTTAATTTCTTTGAGTTGTTTTGTGAATTGAGTTTTAATTTTGAAAAGTTCAAATCCAAAAATAAATATATCGAAAATTTATAAATCGATTTTGAAATCGATGTGTCGAAAATGAGTAATCAAAATCGAAATATAAAATTTATGTATCGATTTTAAAATCAAAATATCGGAATCGAATAATCCATCAGCAATGAAATATTGAGTTCACGTATAAATTTGAAAATTAAACTACTTACAAATTCAATATTTCGATTTTAAATCGATATGATTCAATATTTCGATTTTAAAATCGATATCATTCAATATTTCGGTTTTTAAATTCGATTTCGATGTTTCAATTTTGAAATCAATGTAAAAATTCTATACTTATATCGATATTAAAATCAATATAATTCAATATTTCGATTTTAAAATCGATATCATTCAATATTTTGGTTTTTAAATTCGATTTCGATGTTTCGATTTTGAAATCAATGTAAAAATTCTATATGTACTCATATCGATCTTAAAATCGAAATATCGATTTTGAAATCAAGATATCGAAAACGAATAATCAAAATCGAAATATCAAATTCATATATTGATTTTAAAATCAAAATATCGGAATCGAATAATCCATCAGCAATGAAATATTGAGTTCACGTATAAATTTGAAAATTAAACTACTTACAAATTCAATATTTCGATTTTGAAATCGATATGATTCAACATTTCGGTTTTTGAATTCGATTTCGATGTTTCGATTTTGAAATCAATGTGACAATTCTATGCTTAAATCGATCTTAAAATCGATATTTCGATTTTAAAATTAAGATATCGAAATCAAATTGATAAAATCGATATATAAAATTCGTATATCGATTTCACAGTTGAAATTTCGAATAATGTATCGATTGCAATATCGAAGTATCCAATTGCATATGGATTTTAGAATCGAAATATCGAAATCGAATCATCGAAATTGACATATCAAAATTAAAACGTCAAAATCAAAAAATTCCCTCCACCAATGAACCTCCCCCCCCCAGAGCATAGCTCCATCTCGAACGACTTCGCACTCCTTCATCCAGCTCAATTTAAAGCATAAAACTAACGGTAGTTTTTTCGAGACATCGCAGCAGATGATGATGCTGTAATTCGAATATATCCTCGTCTCGATAATTATCATCTAACTCTAAACCGGATTCTTGAGCTGCTAATCTAGCCTCAGCTGCCTTCTTCTTGCTAACGAACGCTGCGCCTGCTCCAGCCTTCGCTATCCTTATTCGCGCCAATCTGGCTTTCTGCGGAGGGACAAAAAAATCACAAAGAAAATTACTTCAACGTGACTGCAATTGTTCGAGATTTACTCGAATGTGAAAAAGAATTTAAAAAAACTGCATATGGTGAGTTGTAAAGCAGGGGAAAAAGCCTAAAGAAGAGGAAACTAGGTTTCATTAAGAGAAAGAAGAACTAAACTAACCGTACTTTCATAAATGAACGCGCGGACAAATGTTTATTTAAAATTGTACAATGCGATGCTCGTAAAACAAGCCAAATGGTTTGAAAAAAATTTTTAATTTGCGTCCGAGGAAAATTATTACATATCCAGCTTTTCTTTTTTTTTTTTACGCAAGCCGCAGGAAATAAATGTACCGTTATTTTTGTTAGCGGCGGAGTAAATAAGAGAAAAAGAAAAACCGCAAAGTTGTAAAAAAAATTCTCGCAACGAGCGTTATTGTTCTCTCGTTAAGTACATGTTTCGAGAAAATTCGCTCATACAAATCAAAAAAAAAAGAGAAAAAAGATGAAAATCGCTCGCAAGTGGTTAGCGAAGGAAAAAAACCTCCTATTATATAATTAAATCTAATTTCGTTCTATAAAATTCAATCATCGAGAGCTAAGTTGGCTTTATGCCAAGCGTTGATATGAAGAGATGGTGTTCATTTGTGAGCTCTTTTGTTTTTTAAGTAACTTATGAACGTGCAAAAAGGGCTCGAGAACTTTCAAACTCCGAAAAACTTTTCAAAACTATGGTGTAATTTATAGTAAAAATTCTCGCTTTTTTTTCTTCTTCCAGGGTTTACCAAAATCCGAGCCTGTTAACGGGTTGAAAATTTCACATCGGCGCCTCCCTCGATGGTCGATACGTAAAATTTCATCGGTGCAATTTATTTCACAATCGTGTCGCATTGACAGACGAATTGGCAAGCGCCGTTTATAACGCGGTTGCAAAACGCCGACGCGGAGGGTAAGAAAAATTCTTTATAAATGGATTAAAAATGTTTTCGAAAGCTGTAAATTACGCTAATGGATGTGCCGTGGTTGTGAATATATTTTTATTTCTACGCGACATTGAAAACGCACGATATAAATTTCCCCACAGCCGAAGAACAATTTGTACCGCGTAATTGGTAATTATGAAAAAGTTGAATTATCGTCGTTATAAATTATTCCTATTTTTTCGCTCATTTTAAACTTTCGACCGTTCACATATACGAATTAGAATTGATTACCGTTTTATTAGATATTTATTCGGTAAATTACCCGATTTACCGTAATTTACATGATCGTATTGCGAAGTTCGATATCCAATCGGTGTGTAGAAATTTACGCCGTACATACGAACGTTTTAGATATTCGTATTTATTGAAAATTACCTTTATTACGCGTAATTAGAACCGTAATTTCGGTATTTACCCACAGTTATGATATTCAAAGTAGGTCTTATTAAACTGAAATGTTATAGCGATCGTCGCGATCGTAATAATTATTTGTAGTTTCGCGTAATAATGGTATGTAATTTTGAGTAATTACTGGTAATTACAAATCATTTCTGTGAAATTTCCCATGTACATATTTAATAACTTGACGTACGGAAATTACCAGTTTTTCCACGTAACTGTGGTAATTACGCGTAATTTATAGAGAATTACCAGTATTTACTGGTAAATATTCACTATATACCGGTATTTACTTGTGTTTATGAGTAATTACTAACAATTTCGAGTAATTTTTTGCGATTACCGTAATTATTGTTTTTTTTTTTGGAGTAAGTACGCAAAATTTAGGTATTTACCTGTATTTACTAATTTTCAGGATTACAATAATCATTAATATTCATGAGTAATTACATGCAATTATGGTAATTATCAATAATTATGGGCAATTACAAACAAGTGCTTTAATTACCCGCCATTACGAGTAATTATGGTATTTGCCGGCGATTACAGGTTATTACATACTTATGCTGTAATTACTAAAACCTTTGCGTAATTTTTCACGATCACGGTAATTATCGGTATTTACAAGTAATTACTGTAATCATCAGTATTTACGAGTAGTTACTGTAATTATCGGTATTTACGAGTAATTACTGTAATCATCGGTATTTACGAGTAGTTACTGTAATTATCGGTATTTACGAGTAATTTCTGTAATTATTGGTATTTACAAGTAATTTCTGTAATTATCAATATTTACGAGTAATTACTGTAATCATCGGTATTTACGAGTAGTTACTGTAATTATTGATATTTATGAGTAATTAGTGTAATTATCAGTGTTTACGAGTAATTACTGTAATTATTGGTATTTACGAGTAATTGCTGTTATTACCGGTATTTTCACACAATTAAGCTCAATTCTAGTGTTTAGTGGTATACTATATGTGTATTGTTAATTATGCACAACTGCGATAATAGTGATGAATTTTAGCAACTACGCACGATTACGGTAACTATCGGTAATTACAAGAAACCGCAGTAAATACGCGTAGTTATTGTGAAATTTTTCATCCTCGTTTCGTGAAAAAATTGAGCGTGCTGGGTAAATATGGTAAATTACGCTTCGTTGGGGTAATTATTTGGAGTATTATTTTTTTTATTACGTTTTAATAACCAATCGAATCAACTAATAAACGTGGTTTTCATGTCAGTGAGACACTTTCAACGTCGCAGTTGTTTCGTATTACGAGGTAGAAACACTCGTTTATCGAAAAATAGAGAATGTTATTCACATTGGTAAAATTATTTCTCATTTTCGAGGTTTCTCGTTGGAAATAACGAAAAAAGAAAAGTCGTTTTATTATTTACTTTCAATAAAAATGGATACAAAATCTCAAGTCAGGTTTCTCTCTTTTTCACGTCAAATATCTTTCAATTTACGTCCAGACTGCGCGTTGCACGCGTACTTCCCCCGCCTTGTGCGGCTGTCTTCGGTATTACGACGTGTACGTAAATTACCATCGAAAAAAACATCGTTAAAGGGGGTTTGAAAAAGAAAAAAAAAAGGTAAAAACAAAGCGTAAAAAAATCGATGCGTTCGAAAAACGAGTAGTTTTACGTAAGAAAGACGACGATGAGAGGACGAGGACGAAGAACGGAGGAACGAAGGAAAGCATAAAAATTACTCGTTAAAAGAGAGACGAAATTCCATCTCCGGTATATCAGCGCTTCGGATGATGATGGTGTGTAACAAAGCGAACGGTTAATTTTACTCGGCGATATAGAAAAGAGAGAAACTTTAGGCGGCAATTCGAGATCGGCGAAGATAGAAAGAGTACAAATGGACGAAGGCGAAAGAGAGATAGAGGGAGAAACACACACGCGAAAATTCTGGCAAAATGTATCGTTTATGTGATTGAACCGTGTAAGAAATGGGTTAGGCGAGCGTGTTCATTATTTATTGCACCGAAGGACGACCGACGTCGTATGAGAAGTCAAAACTACCGAGCTTTTGAGCATTTTTATTTCGTGGTTTTTTCCACGACGTAATATCGGGTTTTTTACTCTTTTTATATAATTTGTATCTCGATTCCTCGAAGGCGTACGTATTTTTTCGTCTTTTTTCCGCCATGAGATCTGACGCAGCCGGTTTGTGCAAATATTTGTGCGGATTAGGCTACGTAATGGAGAGAGGATTCGTATGTGGGGGTTTTAAATGGTTGTGACGCCTTGTTGAGTGTACATCGACGGGTTAAAGATTACGGGACGATTCGAATGTTTTTGGAGGTTTTTTTGCGCGTGTGATGAGAATTACGTGTGTAAGGGTCGATATGTGGAACGAGGATGTGGTTTTTTTCGGTGTGATTTTAGGATGGGAAAAGGTACTGGATGTTTTTATAAGGTAGAATGAGTTTATTTTAACGGTGTCGTGTAATTGTCGGTACCTGACGTCAAGTGAGAAGGTTTGATTTTTCTTTACACTGCAATTTCATACTCCTTTGGTTCATCTGGTAGGATACAAAATCGACGTGATGATGGATAAATTGCATAGTTATTTTTACAAGGGGTGCTGATTCTTTGTGAATCACTCGTACAGATTGAGAAACATGAATGAAAAAAGTCAGTGGGGAGGAGAGGGGCTATTTGAAAATCTTTTTGCAGCTACGCAAAATGCCTAAAATATCCTCGAATTTTATGTAATCCTATATCCCCCCTCCCTCAGAATAATCATAATCGGTCACATTGAATGTGACAAACAATAGTTTATATGGAACACTCATGTTGGGGCGTTTTTGTGAGGCTTTGGGTGAATTGAGAAAAAAATGTTTGAAACAAAAGTTGTTAAAAATTTAAAAAGGAATATTTTTTGTATGAACAATTTTTTTCTATCTTTTCAAATTTTATCATAATTCTACTATATTGTTACGAAAGCTATAAAATTCTCTTCAGTATAAGTTTTTTATAGAGTTTGATGAAACTTTGGGCAGCTGCGCGACGAACTTTGGTACTGTGCATCAGAATAATCCCTGAAAAAAAGCGGATGTGGTATTTTACACATTAGGAAAAATAAACAGCTGATTTGGGTTGAAAAGTGCTACGAATGAAATTCCATTTTTAAAAGTAAATCATCATTTCGTTACTTTTGATGGAAGATTCCATAATTTTATGAAATTTTGGCCTGTAACTTTCCCTCCGTCGCTTCAAATTGAGTTCTGTGTGTTTATTCGACTTTTTTTTCTTGCTACTCAAGTAATATGGGTTAATGTCGTATCACTTCTGTGCCAAACTTCATTATCACCTAATTTGTCCAAATTACTATTATTTCTACGAATTAATTTATTTTTTTTATGATAATTCCTCATCAAGACCTCAGACGAGGAAAATGCTAGTACAAAGAAGCTGTATTTTTTTTACCCTCCATAGGCTCCATAACTTTTGTTTCGAATAGTTTCCAGTCACATTGAAATTTGAGGACTTATCGAAGGAATGAGCCAAAAAATAGGGATTTTTATCTCCAAAAAGATTAAAATATTTATCTGGAAAGTGTAGAATATTAAAAAGTACTTTTTCGCGTTTTAAAGAAAGACGAACATTTTTAGGAATTTTTTTCAACGAAATAATACTCGTGTCTTGCTCATTGAAGACGTAAAATCCGAGTAATCAAATTCGTATGTCGGAAACATATTCCGCGAATGCTACGAGTATGAAAAATTACAAAATATATATAAAATTTGAGGTAAATTACATGTGAAAAATTTGGCCATAAATCATATCCCAATTCGGGGAGGCTTTTACGTTGTAAAAAAGACGAAGATTGAAGATAACCGCGTTAAATAAATCGACCTATATTTAATTTAATGAAAAAAAAAGTACATCTGGAAGGGTACTCGGTGAAAGGTACGCCGGGGAGAGGGGGGTTTAAGGCAACAAACAATATTAAATATTCGTCGGATTTCATAATCCGGTCGTAGTACACGTTTACGAAAATCTCATCGGGCTTTGCTTTGTGCTCGGAATGAACTTTCGTTTATTAAAGCTCGTTAGGGAGAAAAATCCGCGTGGTCTCAGTTCGCGAGAGGAAGGGCATGAAAAAAAAAACACGGCAATTTGAAACACGAACGTAAAATATTCGCTTAAAGCGTTCAGTAGCGCGTTTTCAAATTATCGAGGCTGCGGGAGAGCTTTTCTACGCGAAAAATGGGAGGAGAATTGGCGAAAATGTAGTCGATTGTGGAGTAAAATTCTCGGAGCGCGCAATTTGCAGAAGAAGGAGAAACACGGCGAAGATAAATTGATGTAGCTTTATACGCAAAATCGTCCGCACTCGTAAAGCTTAACATTTTTCGCGATATTAGGAAAATTTACACGGTAAATAGCGCCAGACACATACGTCGGTATTGAAGATTAAACTCAACGATGCAGCAAAATGTGCACCGGAATGACGTAAAAAAATTTACCTTTTAAGTACCATCTCGAGGTACATTATGCAAGTACCATCGTATAGTCGAGTAACGCAGATGAAATTAACCTCGTTGAAGAAAATTCTATTCCGGTGAGATTTATCCGAAGACAGATTATTTTAAGTGAGCTGTTTTTTTTACCCCGTCTGTAATTTCATACAACATCAGTTAGGATTTTTTGCCGGAGATTTTCCTTCTTTTATGCGGCGGAAAAACAAACGACGGGAAATTAAGATGAGTACCTAATTGAGTCGTTTGACCGTAATGTTTTTTTTTCGTGGTGTGCAACACTGCAGGTGACCTTAATTAGGTAGTTTTTAGCAGGGGTCAATTTTTCGCCAGGACTGCTGCGACAGAAATTCGCTCCGGTGTTCTTTTCTGATGGTTTTTTAGCGTATTTTTGAGAGGTGTGTAAGATTGCGGGGGGTAGATTTAATATTTTCATATTGGAGGGTTGGTAGGTAAGTACTTGGGTAGGTAATTGGTACCGTCGAATAATTTCCAAGGTCCCATTTAAAAAAATTGTAATCCCAATTCAAGAATAAAAAATGCAAACTTACTTGTGAAAGATTTTTTTTAAAAATCGCCAACCTCTTGTGACCAATTTTTACCTCTCTCCCCTTCTCTATTGTAATTTTTCAGCTAAATTTTTTCAATTCAGAAAATCAAGATAAATTGTTGAAATTTTTCAATTCTCTTTGCAGATATTTTTTTGATCTCTAAATAAATGTAAATTTTTTTTTCTATCTCCATCTTCACTTAAATGTTTTAAAGAACAAAAAAAATAGTACAAAACCAATTTTTCTTGTTAAAAAAAATTGTGAAATATTTTTTTAATCAATCGAAATAAAAAATTAATTTTATCAAGCTTGTTTTTAGGCTGAGAAAGGGGATATTCTGCGTAAGCCATTTTACAATTTTTCATAAACTAAATTAATGACGTCATCTATGATTTGTTTGTAATTTGATGACGTGTTTAGTTGTTTAGAAGAAACTTCTATGAAATTTCCATGAGCTGAATAAGTTCGTTTGAAAATTGCTCCGGGCAAGTCTTTAGAAGCAATTTTCGAGCGTTTAAATGGGTGGAACCTAAATAACGCTAATGAAGACTAAATTATAAACCTACAAGATCATTCGTGAATGCTGCAATGCAAATTTTGAATAGCTGTAAGTTTCCTCTTGAGCCCCTGACATGAACAAAGGAGGGATCTGTATTTTTTAAGCTAATTACGAATATTTTACAAGTTTTACTATTTTTTTAAAACCGTTGGAAAAAAGTACAAAACTATTTAGAGAGGATTTTGCTGTAGAAAGTCTAAAAATTCCATTGAGATGACTAGTATGTTTACTATATTTTTATGAGAAAACCCAAAAATTGAAGAATTGATCTTTCCCCTCAGGAATCATATTGTGAAAATTTTGAGCGAATGTCTTGATCCAAAATAATGCTTAAAATGATGGGATAATTTGTGAGTCTTATTGTTCTTCTACAATTTTGAAGTATTTTTGTTGTTTTTTTTGTGGCAATTTTGGTCCACAACATTTCGTTTTTTGAGATAATTTTCAACGAAATTACTATATTTTCTTAATTTTTTACAGCAGAATTGTCGGAGCAATTTTAGCTTTTTTTTAATTCGTAAAAAATTGTCAACAATTTTTTGGTGTTTAAATCTGGCTCAAAAGGTACAAAAAGGGTTGAAGAAATTCAGCCCTTACTCAAGTTAATGATTCTAGATATGGCCTTGAAATAGTGATTTAGAGTTGTGCAATTTGTGGATCACCCTGTATTATAGCAATAGAGAGCAAAATCGGGCTCAGGGCTAATTTTCTAGGTTCCTCCTTAATTTGTGCATGATACTTATACGAAATAAGAAAAATTATCTATTTTATTAAATAACTTGAAAATTTTCGGACCCTTTCAGAGAAAAAATCGGTCTTGAGGAAAACGCTCCCTTGTCCACTCCCTCTCACCCTGTTTTGACGATTCTTCTTGCATTTTAAAATTTTGTGAATATATTGCGTTGATATAATAGTGCCCTTTTTCCTTGAAAAGTTTCATCAACGTTTTTTCTCATTTTTTAGTTATTTTTTGTAAATTGTTTCCATCTTAATGATGTCTTATTGCGGATTGATGACGTCACGCGTATATTTACGTGTTAATGATGTAAGTCTATGACGTCATTGAGCTCTTAGTACATGGGAACTTAGTTTGGTAACCTTTTGTGCAAGGTTTCTCATCATGATCCCATCGTCGAGTATTTTTATTTCAATTTCTCCCGATTGTTTTCAACTACATAAAAAAAGGGCGAAATGAAAGGGTAATTTAGGACGAATTTTGAGGGTATTTTTACGAAATTATTTCACAATACGATTTATGATCGGTACCAAAATGAATACGAATTTTCAAAACGATTTGTCCGATTGATGGATTTTTCGCGTCGCTTTTAACCTCTCTCCGGAGTATTACAATTGGTCAAATGTATTGTTGCAAATTCGTTTCAACAATGTAAATTATATTCGGTAAAAGGAAAAGTTTTCCCGAATCTGGGAAAAATCTCGTCTATCCCTTGGGATTACGATTTTCGTATTTTTTTTCTCTTTTCGCAATGTTAATAAAAGTGAAAAAAACTCGGCGAAAAAATTTTCAGGTATTTGGTTTCGACGAATGGATAAAATTACCGGAGCATCTCGACGCATTACGTTCTCGAGACGAGTAAGACGCACGTGCGAATAAATATGAGAATATTTTTATCGTGTTTCTTTTTTTTTTTTTCGGCAGTCGAGAAAGAGGTATAAAATATTTTAGAATAACTGGCGGATATGAGCTTTCCTCTTCCTCGCTTCGTCCAAAATATCAACGTTTACTTTGATGTTGGCATTTTTTATATCGAGATTTTAGTAGGGTTTTTTCCTCACTGCGATGTGGTTTTTTTCTAATATTAATTTTAGCTTTACCCTCTTTCCGGTGTGTGCATTTTTGTAAGCTATATGTCGCTGGGATTTTTTGGTGTAATCCTGCATTTGTCGTTTTTATGCGAATTTTAAAAGATTCGGGTAATAGTTGACTTAGTTTTTCTTTTAAGGAAAAAAGCGATAGAAAGTATTAAGGAATTACGATTGTGGCGTTTTTAAATTATGCCTGTTTTTAAATTCTATTTATCTTATGAAAATATTTTGTTAAAGAGGTTTTTATAGTAATTGGTTTGTTTTGTATCGTGTCTCTTTCCTTTGAAATTGGTATTCCTTTTACCATTTAATTCTCGTAATATCGTCACGTCTTCAATTATTTTCCTATTACGATTGCTAAATATTATATACGAGGTGTCCTAATTAGGGTTATTTCCTTATAATTAGTTACTCGAGATACCTAAATTACCTGAGCGTGTTTAGCTTTGCATAGCTGTGAATTTGAAGGAATAGATTTTGCTAAAATTGTAGTGTTTGTAATCGTATTATAGCTGCTTTGATATCGTTATTGAGCTCTGTGTAAGATGTTCCGTAGATCATCGAGGTGTGGTAATTTTATCAAAATTTGGTATTTTGAATTTAAAACAATTTTTTCTTCTGCTCGAATTTTTTTCGGATGTGGTTTTTTGACTAGTTTCGATGAGCTTTGAATTATTTTATTAAAAATATATAATTTTTATGTACCGTTCATCGAACATATCATATTTTATATGCATTAACTCAGTGGTTACGTCATCACTTGTCAAATAGTGTTGATTGATTACGTCATCACTCAATGTGTTTTTTTGGAAATATGAGTAAATCACTTTGATCTTCACGTGGAACGTTTTGATATCAAGTTTACATTACATCATTGTCGTCATTATGGTCTATGTAAATTAATGACGTCATTATCTCATAACTAACATACATTTTAGATCAAATTAGTGACGTCATCATGGACATAATAGATTAACGACGTCATAACTTGTATCTGAAACCATGACTTTTCTTTAAATGATTCTTTCTTTTCGAAATTTTTTAGTTTTAATTTTTTTTTCATTTTTATAAATAGTTGAAATTCTAATTTATCAGTATGTAAATTTATTTCAAAGTTTTATTAATTTTTAAAATTTTAAAATTTTGTTTTCCGTTTATTTATTTATTTATCTATATAGAACCTTACAAACGAACAAATAAATTAATAAATCTACATTTTCATTTCGTCATCGATGTTAAATATGTTGCCTACGTAAATCGCGAAGGGGCTCAAATATTGCGAATCACCCTGTATAAATATAATTCGACAATTTCGCCATCATTACGTCATTTCTGATTAATAAATACGTTTAACCGAATCAAGAGGATATTTTTTTTCAAAATATAAAAAACCACGTTTTATCTCCGAGTTGAATTTCGAAAAGAAGTAAAAATTCGATTTTATCACCACTTGAGTATTTTTTTTCCGGCCAGAACTACGCTGGAAAATTTGATTTGGTAAAATATTACAAAAAAGAGAAAAATCAAGTTATCAGGAGCACAAATCGCCTTTCATAATTTTATCCATTTTTCTCGACGTCGTCTTCGTAACGTTAAAATTTCTATCGACCTTCCTACGTAATCTTTCATGTTGAAGTGTATTTCGCTCGCGATCTCTCATCTTACTCGTAAACATCAAGTTCAATAATGACAATGAGCACGTGCGCATCAGTCATTGAAGATGTACTCGTTAGCGATGTGAATTTTTTCGTGGCGGATAGCCAAAGTGCAACGCTCAATTGAAGCATTTTTTTGGATACTTATGCATCCCGTATTTTTTGGCGTTTTATATTCAACAGACTCGATTGACATTATCGATCGGAAAGTATTCGCCGCCGACGCGAATATCTATTTTTGTATGTTGGAAATCCGGATTCGCGTCGTCGCGAATTCTTCCCATAAAGATTTCGCGTTTGAAGTAGGTAACGTATTTATGAGCTTTTATGGGCTCTAATTCGTATAAAATTTATAGTAGCGTGCGCGAATTTTACGATCATTTTCTAAACGTCTTTTACGTCGCATCCAGCGTTCGTAAAATTTCGCGAGATGGAGGTAATCGCAGGGCGGAGGGCACGAATAGAACCTGCAGACGAAAAATAACCCCAAAAAAAGATACCCCGAGAAAAAATGAGGCGTTTTCGTTAAAACCTTTTTCGATGCATATGTCGACTTCGAAGGTGTTGAGATTTCGCCTCGAAAGGCTAAAAAATCAGCTTGTTGATGGTATTTAAAAATACCACGAAGTAGTTAAACGCGAAAACGTAGGTTAGTAATTTTTTCTGATTAAAATGGCAACATTCGTTTTTAAAAATAACGCTATTTACGGTTCAAGATATCGATCTTGTAATGTTTCCAGTTCAGTTAACTTACGTTAAAGTAAACCCTTAATTCTTTTCACTTGATTGAAGAAGGAAAAACGACTTATTCGTCGTTAGCGAACAATAAGTTGATAAAAACTGCGCCAATGAGAATTTTGACGTTTTTTCGTGATCTTTGGCTTTTTTTATTCGAGTATAGAAACCTTGAGAAATGTCGGGGGCGATGAAACTTTCGAGGGAGAGTTTACAAAATTTGTAAAATTTTCCAATATTTGTTTTGTGCAGAGAAATTGGAAATTTTGCAAATATCGTAAAATAGCAACCTTTGATCTGACGTGATGTATATTAAATATGTATTTATATGAAATTTTTCCGCTTAGAAGTCGTTAATTTGTTGAAAGATCTCGAGCCAATAATAAGCATAAAATTTCGTATCGTAAAACTGATCGTATATTTTCATTATTTTAATCATAACAATTGTTTGGTGTAAAATGACGAATTTTCGATTTTTTCCCCTCAATAAGCATGTTTAAATATGAATGAAAAATTGATGGAAAATTTACAGAAGCTGTAATGATTTAAACCATCATTTATAATCTTAATTCTGAATCGTATTTGGCCTTGGATCCGAGAAATTTTCAGTTTTATCAAAATATACATACTGTGTGTTTATTAAGTAATAATTGTATTTTTAATAAATCGCATGGTTTGCACATCGTTTTGAATTGCAGGGGTTAATACTTCTGAAATGTACGTGGAAGCGATGTAAGGGAAGGGATCCGGGTAGATTTGATGGAAAGATTTCTACACGTCAATCAGTTCATCTTAAAAACAGTATTTTTTGCTCCAATCAACGAATTTTAATCGTTTTCGAAAGAACTACGCTCAATTATGGAACACCCTGTATGCATATTTATGTAATCATCGAGTATACGATTTACGATCTTATGTTACTTCTGTTGATATATAAATGCAAAGAATTATTTTCGCGTATTGTGAAATTCCGAATGAAATGGTTCCTATTTGTATGCGCATATTTTTACATATTCTGCATAAAATGCATCTTCGAGCATATTTTCAAATTTTTTATTCGTTTTTGACGTATTTTCACATTTTGTATGTATTTTCGAAAGAATATCGTACCAATCAAATGAGCATTTATTGAAGAAATTTATTTATTAATTATTCTAAGGAAAATTTTGAATTTTTTTATTAAAATTAAAATAATTGGGTGATGAACATACTCGTACATGAATTAATTTAATTTTTTTAAATCATATTTTTGTATATTTTTCAATATTGTCGAATTTCTTCGTGTATATTTATTATGGAACCACGAAGGGCGCTTAGAGTTATTTTTTTTTACATGAAAATCACTCTTTTTCAAATCTTTGGTGCATTTTGCTTACAAATTATCGTCTTTGTTTGGGATGACTTTGGAAGGTTGTTAAAATTTTCATTCGGCATGAAGTACTTTTAGTGCTAATTTTAAAGAATTTCGGAAAACAGTATCAAAAAACGTTAAAAATTTTAATTCATGAAAAAATGATTTAAAATAATTTTTTCAAGGCCGTTCATCTTTTCAAAGCTACCCTTATTTTTTGAACACCGAAAATCAACAGATGTCGCATTATCTAAATGCTCAAATTTTGCTGATGATCTGGAATTTTTTATGCAAATTACTTAATTAATTTTCTCATTCTGATTGGATTTAATTTTTTTATCAATAGCGTCGTTTTAATTTCCCCCCTTAGGAAAAATCATTTATGTGCTGTAGCTGAAGATTTCCCTTGAGGGGGAGGAGGGCTCGGCGAGTCCGCATACTAATTAATATACTTGGGAGAGAATCTGTAGAGCTTAGAAAAATGAATATTTTCGTTACAATAATTTTTTTATAAGTTTTCATGAAGTGGAGGTGGTCTCTAAATTGAAAAAAAAAAAAAAACAGAAAAATATTTGGAGTTCAAAGATTTTTGAGTCCTTTTTGTTTAATTACTGAAATGCTTGGGCTACACTGAATATATCTCAAGCCCGAAGTGCCGCTGAATTATGAAATTCAGCGACCATTTAAAATATCAAATTCGAATACTTACCCTTTGTGCTTTTCGTTTATCCGCCCTTTGATTTTGGTGATAAATTCTACTGAAATTCGATACGATTACTGGTACAGGTAACGCGATCACCAACACACCGCTAAGCGAACAAACACCGCCGACAATTTTACCGGCAATTGTTTCAGGAACCATATCACCATATCTGTAAAAAAAAACGTAAATTTATTCATTAGATAAAAGTATTCGAAAAAAAGCACACTATCAAACCCCCGTAGCGCTTACTCCTTTGTCTGTATCTCTGTTATCGAAAACTAATCAATTTTTACTACATAGTTTAACAGATTCGTGGCATTTTATTGTTTTATATGTGTGCTTTTATACGATAGCGATCGGAAGCTTTAACCTATTTTCCGCGCATACCGTGAAAATTTATGGCCACACGTATAACATGATTTATGTGCTTTTCATTACATACAGGGTGTCCTTTTTCGAGTACTTATAGCGTGCGTAAAAGATGTTTTCATGATATGTGGTAATTTCGCATGCGTATCTACATTTATTGGCCCTTCACATACGACTTGGCGAATATTTTTTTGTGTTGGTGCGGCTTTTAAATGACATTTGTAAATGAAGTTGTTCCGAATGCGGATTTGGTAAAAAGCTGATGCTCGCTAAATGGCTTTTACGACGGTGAATTATTTATCGTTTTTTTGTCGTTGTCTTTGACGGATTTCCTGACGGAAAATGGGTTGCTATTGTTGCGAGGCTAATAAGATTTTTACGGTGGTAGTTGGTATTGTATGTGGTGAGCAAACGGCGATGTTGATTTGTGGACCTTTTTTTAGAATTTTCGATTTCGGAGCAATGAGATGAGGTATTGATGAGATTTTGGGTATTTACTACTCATCAAAAGGTTCAAGTAGTAAATTACATGTAAAAAACCAAGTAGTAATATATCTGGCTCGAATTTGTTCGAAATTAAAATTATTACCTTTTCTGGAAATTTTTAATTGACATAACTCGCCCAATTTTCAATTAACAAGAAATCCAATTCATATCTTTTTTATAGCTTGTCAAGTTCTACGATAAAGGTTATGTTCAAAATTTGCATATCTGTCATATTGAAGGAGATAAAAAGCGGCGGAAATCAGGATTACCTCAAATCTATAACATTTCCTTATACTTAAAGATAGGCAAATATTCGTACTTCTATGTCGCTTTGGTTGCAGTATAATGAATTATAGGCAACTATTTGTACTTTTATGTAGTTTTGGTTGCAGTATCGGCAAATTTAAGGCGTTAGATACGTATTATGACCCTGTATTACGCACATTTTCGAAAAAGAGGACATTTTGACTTTGAATGCGAAGAATGTCGGGAAAATTTAAAATTTGTATTGATGAAACATACAAACTGCAATTTTCTTCGAACCATTTTCACGCTGTAGAATAGTGACGTCTTTAATCTACTCATTTTTAGTAGATTCGTCCTTCTTCAAAAAAATCAATTGATCTGATGATATCATCGATTCAGTCCCTTGAGCTTGATCGATTAGGCAATACGGTGCTCCAGAGTAATTAAAATTCAAGTCCAAGTCTGTTTATGCAATTTCACATAAATTTGGACGATTCACCCGCCACATAATTAAACCAAACAATCTCTGTTTCCGCTGCACGAATTCGGCGAAATTCAGCCAACGACGGCGCTGGCAAAAAACCTCCGTCGATGCAGCATTTACTAGGTACGCGTGCAAACGACGGTATAACCTTTCTTCGGCAGGGGTAATTTGGCTAAATACTCGAATACGTGTTAATGAATTTAAATTACTCGCGTCGGTTGCTACGTAAAGCAAACCGGGCAACCTTTTAATGCGACTTCGTTCGTATAATGGCTCAATTTGTCGACTATTCCCGTAGGAATGATTACACACACGAGTCCGGTTGTAGCAGGGAATCGTGATTTGTGCGAAATGTCAACTATGCAAATAATTAGACGACGTTGTTAAACGAGTCGCTTATGAGGCGTCTCGTCGCTCGTGTGGTGTTTTTTTTTTCATCGTTGACGTAGAAAAAAAAACTACTGAAAAAGGGAAGGATCTCGGGTATGTAGCGATTATCGATAATGAAGTGTCGACGGAGAATGAAACACGTCAATGGCGGTTACCTCGGCCGCAGAGCCGACGAAGAAGAGACAAATGAGAAAAACCGAGAGGGAAAAATGTGCGAAAGCGGCAAAAAGAAGGAAAAATGTACGAAGACGATAAAGAGAAAATCTTTCTCAAATTGAGGAGCACAAAATTTCAATTTCTTTAAGAGCTACACGTAACGAAGACGCGTATTCCCGGCAGGATTCACGGGGCCGGGGGTGCATCGAGGGTGAACCAGCAACGAGATACGAAAGGACGCGAAAGAGAGAGACGAAATAGAAAACGACCCTTTGCAAAAATACGTCTTCGTCAATTTTTATCGAGTAAAATAGCGCTTAAAAGGAGTCGATTTATGGGAAATATTCGCAGCTTATGATAAGAAAGTAGCAAAAAGAGGCGAAAAAAAACACCGACGTGGCTTTTAATCGAAGTATACATTGGTGTGAATTTCGTTACAGTTTTATCGATCCGCATGTACGTTTCGTTAGTTTCGAATTTAAAATTTAATTAAAATTGCTCGCCTGGAAATATTAAATTACACGAGATAATTGGTTTGTATATATTCGGTCTGTAATATAGTGCTTTTTTTCGCCGGTAGTTTCGCAAAAGAGCGTGGTATTTGGAGGACGCACGCAAATTGAACTGTCATCGTGTGCGGTTTAATTTTCCCTTCGTATAGAAATTAGAAAATTTTAATAATTAAAATTCGATTTTACCGAGGCGCTTTGTACCTTTTTTCCTCGTTAAGGAAGCTGCTCGCTTTCGTGGAAATCGTAAATTGAAATGTTCACGGAGAAGGTGATCTATATTTAAGTCATCAATCTACGTCCGTGTTAGTTTTGTTTACTCGACTTATTTCGATATTTTCGTTGATCTTGTTACGTGTCTGGCTTACTCGACGTTTTCCTGCAACTTTTTTTGCTTCAGTTTTAATAAGAATTTCACGGTGAAAATTGATGGTTATTGTGTCGGATACGATTGTGGCAGTGTTAGAGACTTTGATTACTTATATCGTCCCTCTTTCTCTAATCCGTCGAATTACAAATGCCGAGTTGGTTTGATTTTTAACATCTTTCAACGTTTATTTTTCTATTTTGACGTCGCATGTTTTTCTGAAATTTTACGCATTTCATGGAAGTAATTTCGAATCCCTTTCTGTTTTACTCAACCGATATGGAGCTATAGTTCTGTCAATTTAGGCTGAAATTAGTTTTAAGGTTGCAAGAAATGAAAAACTGAGAATTGAGTGTCCTCTGAATTATGTTTTATTCATATATGAAGCTGGTATCCTTGAGTTCCTTTTTTTTGGGGGCTGATTTTAACCCCTTGAAATTGTTTTTTTGCTTATATCTTCGCAAATTGTTGAAATATTAAAACAAATCCTCATTTTGATGGACTGTAGTTTGAAAATTAATTTAGTAACTTGCTAACTTTTTTAATGAATTTTATAAAAAATTTCATCGACTTTAATTTTTAATTAAGCTATTTTTCCGATAAAATCAATTTTCACTTTGTTACAAACAAAAAACTTAATTTGTGACATTTTTGTTCAGAAATCACAACAAAAGCTACTTTTTTAATTACATGTGAGACACGATGCATCAAATGACGTCATTATTTTTCAAGTCCATATTACGGAGAATTGAACGGGCTTTAATTTTGAATTGGACTATTTTTTTGATTAAATCGGTTCTTAAGATTTAAAAATTCTATTAAACATCGCAACCTCAAATGATAGTTCGACTTTGCCATTGAGCTCAAAAAATAAGAAAATCTGCTGTAATGCTTTCAAAACGTTGCAAATGGTGAAAAACGATAAAAGCGCTTTATAAAAATACACATAGCGCTCTCTTTCGTTACACAGCGGTATTACTGGGCCGACATCACGTAGGAGTTCAGAAGTAGTGAGGGAAAACGAACCGGTTACAAACTAATGACACAACCGACATCACAACACAACAATTCGTTGTGATGTCGGTTGTGTCATTAGTTTGTAACCTGTTCGTTTTCCCCCACTGCTCCTGAACTCCTACTTGATGTCGGCTTGATAATGCAGGTGTGTAACGAAAGATAGCGCTGCATGTACTTTTATAGAGCTCATTTTATTTGTTGAATTGAATATTTTAGGTATGTACTATGTGCATGATATTATTGAAATTATCTTTATACTTCAGTACGAATTATTTCTATTTCACTTTGAAAATTTTTTGTTTTATATTAATTTTAAATTATTCAGCTCAATTTGTTTTTTTTTTAAACTTCATTTAATATAACATTTCACCTTGATAATTATATTAGCAAATAATATGAGTTAATTTCAAATAAAATGAAAAAATTGGGCCTATTTTTAAAACAAGCAAAGTACACAAAAGCCTGCCCTACCTCCCTCTACACTTTTTAACTGTTTTCAACTGAAGAATGTGTTAATTTTTTATCAAAACATTGCTGTAAAATTATTCTTTATTATATTCTTATTTTCGTATCATTTTTCGTTTCAACTTTTGCTACTCTTCAGCAACGTAATTACTAAGCAGTAAAATAATACGCTGACATTTTAATTTGGAACGTTTCTTTTTCTTTTCAACCTCCTCAATGATGATTTAACTTCTTGAAAATAGCTAAATTTTTCTTCTTTCTGAATTCTCACGTATAATGATGATTCGTCGAGGTAAATTAAAGCATTTTTTTTGCCTTTCGCGAAAAACCTTACGTTTAATTATTTAAAAAGTGGAAAAATTGCGCAGAAGCGTAAATACGGAAATGTGCTCGGCAAGGTTGAGAATATGATTAAAAAATATATAAATCTAAATAATTCGTCGCTCGTTGCGTTTGTTTTTGAATGTTGAACGGGGCGTACATCGGAGTTGCATCGTCTAGTTACGCTATAATTTCAAAAGCTTGTTTTTATTTGTATTACACTCGAAACTTACAAGTTGGCGAAGTTTATTGTTGACAGAATATTTAAATTACTCGCTAGAAATTATACCCATTGGGAAAGTTCGACGAAATAAAAGTTTCACCTAGAGCTTTTTTGTATTCGCGATTTTGCAGCTTTTTTTCTAGGACTAAGAGTACCTTTTTTTTATCGCCATTTTTTTCTCGCCGCCTTAATCTTACCATCTGGAGCGTGGAGATTTGTTCGAGTAAGAATAATCTAAAAGTTTAATCTTTTTTTCGACACAGCGAAACCTCGTAACCTTCAACTTGGATTGCAAATCAGCGCTATTAACGTAAAAAAATAACGATTCCAGTTAACAAAAATAATATCTTTTTTCTCTAATCCCGTGATTTTTTTTCCACCGAAAATTATATACGTGCGTAAGAGACGCGGCAGGGCAACGATGTAGAATTGTCGCCAACTTGGGCTCGGGCCAGTTCAATTGAAATGTGCGACCGATGACATTTCTCCGTCGCTCGAGCACGTACCACGAGGCTGTAAAATCTCTTTCGATTAATCCGCTAACGATATTAATTAAAGGATACGAGCTTTACGATTTTTGCGCGTTTCGATTGACCGAGGATACCTGAGGGGGGGATCGTAAAGGCTACGAAATTACTGAGTTGTGCGGAAGCCAATTTTTAATGGTGTTTTTTCACCTTGATTTTTTTTCCTTTGGAAAGTTTTCGAGGGTTTGAGGTTACGGTGTGATGAGTGCGAGCTTTTGTAGGGCGAATGGGGGTTATCGGTTTTTAGATTTGAGTCGAATTTCTTGTTTGCATATTTGTGGAAAATTTAAGAAAATTTTCAAATTATTTTTTTAAATTTGCCATTTTAGAATTTTTAGCGCGGTCTTAATAATTTAGATGTGCTTTGATAAATTTTTTGCTACTTTTTTTTTTCAAGTAAAAATTTTTTTTTTCTTTTTTTGTAATTGTTACTTTTTTACTATTTTTATTCCCCCCCTCTCCCCCATTTTTTTCGTTAAAATTTCTTCTTAATGAATCAGTGGCACGGTCAAAATTGGTTCAAAGAATATGGGGAGGGGATAGGTGAAGTGTGGTGAGTAGCGTAGACGAGTGAAAAGTGGTGCTCAAAATAGTGGTACTCAATTTGATTTGCTAATAATTTTTCCTAAAGAAAATGTGAGCCAAGTGCAAAGCAACTAATTTTCTTTTCATTTAAGTCAATTTTCTCCCAAAAATTCCAAAAAATTTTCATAAAAAGATTTCTTACTGTTGACGTATTCTAAATTCGAATACTTCTTTATTTTCATATTTATAAAAAAATTACAACTATTGCTCTATTTTCTCAAAATAAGGAAATTCCAAAAAAAAAAGAACTCGAAAATGAAAGAATACAGAATTATAATTTATGATTTACTCAAAAAAAAAAATGAGGAAGATTTCGAAGGAAAAAATAGAAATAATATTTAGAAGTACGAATGGTAGATGGACGAGATACGAAAATGGAGGAAATTTCCTAAAAAAGCTGAATATTTTTTTCGATTATATAAGCTTATTTTGTTATTTTGATGTTTACAGTCGAAGGAACGCTATCGGATACTTTCATTGAAAAGAAGTCATTCAGTCGTTGATCCGAGCTCAGGGCTACGTTGGGTAGTTGATTCTCCTTTCATGTGAAAATTTAGATCTGGAAAGCTTCTTTCGAACCCTTTTTATAAAACCAAACCAACCCGGTATCGATTTCGTTTCTGTTAACTCATCGATAAATTCATTTCTCGGCCAAAAATAAGAAATGGGACGAAATTCCACGACCATAAACGCTTTTACGATTCCGACGCTATTTCATAATCACATTAGGTGGTCGCACGTCGTCGACGCGAATCAAATTTGGGAAACGGACCCAAATCATAAAGCGCTGAAATGCGACTTCAACTATCGCGTACTAAAGTTGATAACTTTTAATGGTCACGTGACATGTACGGTTTTGCGATGGAAATAACAATAATTAGTTTAGATTTGGCGAATTACGGTACCGTTGATTGTACGAGGAATAATTTAATGAAAAAGCCAACGGCGCGGTGAGGTAAAAAAGAAACAATTCGCGTTGATAAACATCCCCCTGTCGTTCATACAATGTTTTAGATAATATGGAAAAAGCACACCAAAAAAAAGGACCGTGGTCGCGTTTAAAGTCACGCTAAAAGAGTCGACTTTAACAAAACCCATCTTGCGGTACGTGATTCGAATTAATAATTATTAATTAACGAGATAACGATTACGCTAAATTACTCTGTAACGAAATTTACTCGCAATCGTGGCGCTGGAGGTGCGACGGCGGGCGTGCATGTTTAAAAGTAATTTCGTGTACAGCTCCCGAAGTAATTCGAGGAATGACGTTCGTTTCATATTCGGCATCGGGAAAATGTCAAAAATACCCAATATAACGACCCAATTCGTCGGCGAATATTTCACTACACGGTGCGTCGCCTCGAAATGACGTAGTTGATTTTTTCCTAATAGGATGGAAATTTGAAAAATTCGCCGGGCGAGTTTTTAGGTCATCGGGTACAAGGTGTGCCGAAATCTGAAGTTACCTTGGTGTGATGTTTAGCATCGGTATTGAAGGTTTCTTCAAATAAAAGCCCTTCCTTATGAGATTCTAATCGAAATTCAATTTGGAGCAATTTTTAGCCCGGTATTTTGAA
Organism: Maconellicoccus hirsutus; assembly: GCA_003261595.1. Taxonomy (NCBI): domain Eukaryota; kingdom Metazoa; phylum Arthropoda; class Insecta; order Hemiptera; family Pseudococcidae; genus Maconellicoccus; species Maconellicoccus hirsutus. Next base: position 77,762 of record QBDW01001208.1, read on the forward strand.
AAATACGAATAAAAAACTACGCAAAAAACGGTTTTTTGCGTTTTGAGCAAAAACTACGCGAGATAGAGAGAAATTGCATTTCATAGAAAGTTTTTCAAACTGCATTCTTCGCCGGATTAGCTACTTTCCGAAGCATTTACCTCGACCTCCCCCATATTCAGAGGAGCCACCCCCATCGTAGAAATGCTTTAATCAACAATGGGAAAAAAATGCTTCAAATAGGTTATTTTTTGCGAGGTTCTAAGTAATATTGGTTATTATCGAAATTCACTTTGGAGTAATTTTCAGCCTGTTTTTTTTTGAAAAGTTAAAGATGAAAAAGCACGCGAAAAAAACATTTTTTTGCATTTTGAGCGAAAACCATTCAAGATAGAGAAAAATTGCATTTTACAGAAAGTTTTTAAAATTAAATTTTCTATCGGATAGCATCTTTGTAAAGTATTTACCTCGATCTGCCCCATATCCGAAGGTGCCACCCCCCTCGTTGAAACACTTAAATTGAAACTGGAGAAAAATGCTTCAAATAAAAGTTGTTTTTTATGACATTCTGAGTAATTTTAATCATCACTGAAATTCAATTTGGAGCAATTTTTGGCTCATTAATTTGAAAAGTAGATATGAAAAAGCACGCGAAAAAACACTTTTTTGCGTTTTGAGCGAAAACTACGCAAGATAGGCTAAAGTTACATTTCATAAAAAGTTTTTGAAATTGAGTTCCCAATCGGAGCCAATTTTCTGTAGTTGGGAAAAAAAATTATTTACAAATTTGTTGACAAACTTTTTACTCGTTATTTTTTAAATGATGTAAAAATCCCCTATTGAACAATTTTTTACGCTGCAATGACACTGATTTAGAATTCTTTCCGCATTAAAGGCCGTTGGCGACTTTATTTGACTTGGTTGAGTACGTACAAGCAAAATGGTGAGAAATGGACGGTGCAGAAAAAAAAACTTAACATGCTATTTCGCTACAGGCCTCTAAATGAGCAATTTCCAAGTAACGAACGAGATACTCTGGTAAGTAGAAAAGTTTGTAACGCAGTAAAAACGTCGGTTGTTTGTTTCAATTCGCTTCACTTTCACGACTGCGTTCTCACGCCTCTGCAGGTACACGAGGCGTAAATTTTTACGTCGAATTGCGAAATCGTCGGAGGCTTTTTCGCGTATATGTACTGCGAAATTAACATGGTCGAGCACGCGTACGATGATGAAAAAAATTGCATTTAGGACTTCGGCTTATGCTGGGGAACGCGGTGGTCATAAAAAAAAAGGCTACGGTCTAACGTGACCTTTTTATAGTCGCGTCGCGAACTTACGGCGTTACTTTGTGCAAAACTTACGCCTTTAAGTTTCAAAACGTTATTTATAAGTTACACGTTCGAACTGTAATGTACCTGATGAAAGGGAGAAAAGTTTTACGCTAGGTTAACTTATTATAACCGGCCAAGCCGAACGATAAAGCTCAGCTTTTAATCTTATCTCGACCGATAATTGTCTTATGTGGAGTGTTTACGATCCACGAGATGTTATTTTTTTCGAAATTAAGCCGGATTTAATTTTTTTCCCTTTGGTTTATTATGTCGCGTCTTATGTGAAGTTTCGCTTATGAAAAGTCGCGGAGATGGTTTGTTAGTGCGGTGTGGAAGGGAGAAGAGGGGTGGTTTTTGATGAGAAATTAAAATTTCGTTGGTTGAAGAAACACGTATTTGGTGAAAATTTATTTTTAAATTGAGATCATTCAAGAAGTGAATATTTCAGTTTTCTTTCTTTCCTTTTTTTAAATGCAAATTGTTTTTAAATGGCTTGAGAATCGTGAAAAATTCAATGTGAATAAAAATGGCGCTCTTGATGTTTTGAGGATATCTTTTTTAAAATAAATTTTTAATTCTGATTCACTCGTTTACGAAGTAGTAATTCGTTATCGATCAAATTGTTCGACGACTTATTTATTTTTTTATAAAAATTCTCGAGAGTATTAAAACGGCTGTTTTTACTATATTTTTTTCACAAATACTTGTCACCTAGCTTTTAGACGATTCCGTAAAGTCGTTCGCGAACGATTGAATCGTGTTTTTTCAATCGTTCGTGAAGTATGTCTTGTAAGTTCTTGATTTCTTATTTCATTACTTTTTGAGAGAAATAATTCAATGACAACTTGGAATTTTACTTTGACTCGTTTGAATCGTTCACAAACGATTGAATCACTTTTTGAACAAATTTTTTATTTTAACAATTTTTTGTTGTTTTTATCTAAAAATGGTGATTTTATAATGAATGAAAATTTTTCTTATGCTCATGGACCTTTTTACTCTAAAATAACGTTTTCGTTCGCGAACGATTGAATCGTGTTTTTTCAATCGTTCGTGAAGTATGTCTTGTAAGTTCTTGATTTCTTATTTGATTACTTTTTGAGAGAAATAATTCAATGACAACTTGGAATTTTACTTTGACTCGTTTGAATCGTTCACAAACGATTGAATCACTTTTTGAACAAATTTTTTATTTTAACAATTTTTTGTTGTTTTTATCTAAAAATGGTGATTTTATAATGAATGAAAATTTTTCTTATGCTCATGGACCTGTTCGCGAACGATTTGAATTCATTTTATAGTGATTTTCAAAAATGAAACAACTCTTCTTAAATTTTGTTTTTTTTTCTTTTTTCAAAGAGTTTCATGTCGTTTTCTCCACAAACCGGTAAAGTCGTTGTGAATGAACAATCAACGATGAACGAATCGTTCAAGAACGTCTTCGAATATCGTTTACGAACGTTTTGTGTTTTATTTAAACCAAATCACGATAATTTTTGGAAAAAGTTACTTTAAATCAATCGAAAATTCAAAGACGTTCGCAAACAGAGTCGTTTTTGTTCATTCGTTCGTGACTCGTCTTACACAAGTTGTTTGTTAATGATTTGATTACCTTTTGAGATCCTTTAATCACAAACGACTTGAAATTTGACTTTTTAACCGACTCTTTCAAGTCGTTCACGAACAATCAAATCACTTAAATCGTTCGCGAACGTTTCAGCTATTTTATAATTCATTTCAAAACGCCTCCGAAAATCGTTCGCGAACGACGAAGCACCAAAACGACAACGTAAAATCATATCAAAACAAAATACTCGCCGTAGCTAAAAGAATCGACGAATTACCGTGAATAAAAAAACGACTTCGATCAACCGAACACACGATATAATACGCGTATATAAACAATCGAGGAAAAATATTGCAAAAAAAGCGCCTTTATTCGATTACGATTCAACGACAAACTTGTCAATTTCCTCTTGATTTGAGATTCCATTCGGAGGAATAATTCGCGTAACGACCTAATGAGTCAAACGATCCGTTTCCACGGCGCGTATTCAATTTGACAAAACGTATCGAGTTGGGGCAAATTGCCGGGTTTTTTAGCCCTCGTTACGGGATATTTCCAACCGCGAATCGTGTAACCCTTTCGGGTTAACATCGATAAGAGGTCGCTGGTAAGATGAATGGCGAAGGCGGTGGTAGCAATACAATAGAAAAACAAACGAGCCAGGCATTAATTATAAGCAAGGTACAATAAACTGGAGAAACGAGTGGCAATCAATCATTAGGATGGGGGTAAAAAATCGCTAATTACGAAAGGACCAAGTGGAGAGTGGATGTTTCAGGGTATGGCACGAGGAAAGAGTTGTTTTTAACGCACAGACGTGCCGAACAGATCGCGATAAAAATCGAGCCAGGGGGTTCGATTACGTTACGGCGAAAATTATACGGCGAGAAAGATAGGTCTATTTTTGGAGGAAAAAAAAAGAACGATATAAGATATAGAGGTATGCGTGCGTACGAGTAACTACGCTCGTACGACTTGGTAATTTTTCTGCGCTCCGGCCTCGAGAACGCGTGTGTATATTTCCGAAGCAGAAAAAATATGAAGAGATACGCCCGTAATTGCGATTAATGAACGTCAGCGAGGGAAAAAAAAAGTTACATTTGGCATTACACACAACCGAGGCAGAGAAAAAGTATCGTAGGCTGCCATAAAGGCTCGAAAGCTCGTGTATAATCTGATGGGTCATACGGCGATCGATATGCGAACATAACGTATACGGAATCGCGGGGCAATAGCTTTACTCATTTTGCGCGCGGCCAAATTTTCGGCAGCTAAATTCGACGTCTAATAAGGCCGAACGGCTGCGTTTATAATAAAGCCCGCGCTCGTACAACCGTTTCGGTATCTATAATGATCTATTTATCGGATTTTAATTACTCGCCGGATACGCGCTTATATTAACTGGGTATAGAGCCTTTTACCATACTGCATAGCGCCTTTATATATTAACGATGCCTTCGGCGTGTAAATTAACGAAGCTTTTTAATGATTGGATGGATTTTGCGAAAGAGCAAAACGAGGCTAGTTGCTCCCAGCGGATTTATATATACGCTTCGCCGTATTAACTTTATAAGATACGAGTTGATAATGCGAATTACTTTTATACGACGGACGAGGATTTTAAATTTCAACGAGATTTCGTCCAGTTGTAAATCGACGCCGCATTTTTTTTTCCTATTTTAAAACATATCCTCGTGTTGGTTTTTCAATCGAAAAAGGGTTTGTTGCGGTGTTAAAGGGTGATTTATCCTTTTCCTTTGTACGGATTTGAAATTAATTTTTAGGCTTTTTGAAATGATGTGATTTTATTTGGTTTCAGTGGCGCGACAATCGAGAAGAAATGCCCAAAAGGATTCCTTTGCAAGATGCCCGCGCCATGATGGACATTGTCGTTCCTTCAAATCCCTTTTTTGAACGAGTTCAAACGTCGTAAAAGGTATGTTGAATTTGTAACACTCTGTTTTCCAGTAATTTTACAATTTTTTATTGCTCGAGAGTTATACGATGGCGTATTTCCATGGCGTAAAAAATTTACGCAGTGATACAAAAATTGACGATTTTTGTCATACAATGTATATAATTTTTTATAATCAATTGATTCACTCTTCATATTTCGCAACAATTTCAACTTAAAGGTTTTTTCGAGGCTGAAAAATTGCTTCGAATATGCTAGTACAGGGAGGGGGGGGGTATAGAAGGGAATTGCATATGCCGATTTAACGAGGGACTTTTTTTTTGAGGAAGTTCTATACAGGGAACGTATTAAAAATAGTAAAATCAAAAAAATGAAGTCGATAGTTCATACAAAATGGCGGACTTTTTGATTGACAGATAAGCGATGCTCCATAAAAAAAATTTTAAGAGGTGAAAAAATGGGTTCACGAAAAAATTAATAATTGAAAACGCTCTTCGTCGAATTCCTCACAAATCACATAAACGTTATTTCCATTAGAGTGGCCGTTATTTTCAAAATCACAATTTTTCAAGTGCCACCGTCAAAAATCGTTACTTACGTTGAAAAATTAATTCCCCGAAAATTTACCCCAAATCGGCCAATATTTAAGCAAGTTGAAGCCCGAGTAGAGATTAGAGCGCGACGCGCATCAGCTACCACGAGCGACCCGCGGTACGAACACCTTAACGCTCGGGCGTTGAGAGGTCGATAAACGCGAATCAATTTTTGACATGTTCTCATTTTCTATGACCTTGAAAAGCCTTTTAAACGATTGCCCAACATTTAAAAGTGATTTTCTGAAAATTTCATTCAAATCGATCAATATCAACGCGTGCCACGTGTTGAAATTCGCCAACTTGAATAGCCCGTCGCATCGTGTTCTCCCCGCTAACTCACGCGGCATGTTCAGGGAAACGGTGCCGTTGCATGTTTGACATTGTAACACCAACGTGAAAGTACGTTTTATGGCATTTTTAGCCAGTATTATCAAAATTCAATAAATATCACGTAATATCGTAATTTCGTGCTTAAAAGCGGCGTTTCCCTCATCATGCCGTGTGGTTGGCATGACTGAATCTACGACGTCATCGACAATGATGTCAGTAATATTTTAGATGAATACACGTATAAAGCATACTTTTTGTACGTAAAAAAATTCAAGTCGGGAAAATTGTTTTCTATAAAAAATCCAAGTAAAAATTAGTAAGATAAGGGACCAGAAAAATATGCTAAAAAAATACACGTTAAAAAACAACTTGAAGTAATCATTTGTATTGGTAAATTTAGGTTTGAAAATTCTACTCAAAGAAATGAAATTTAAATACAAATTTAATAACATCTCGACAAGACGAATTTTCAATGTTTCGACGAAACGTTTAATATAATAAATTACGAAATTCCTTTTCAGATTCGAAAAACGTAGGATTACAGGTTACGCGACGCAACGAATTTAAAATTCGTTTCATCGAGAAAGAAAGTATTTATTAATTTTTAAAATGGACCCTTCATCGGCGTGGAAAAAAGGAAAACAACCCATTGACTTTTTCAAAGCGCTTCCGATACGAAAATAATTTTCGAATTGCAAAATACTTCGGTTAATTTTATCAAATAAAATCTAATTTCCTATTCGTTTTACGAATACCTTTAACGTTTCGCCGAGTTATTTGACAAAATGATTAAAAAATAACCAACAAACTGGTATCTGATTAAATTTACATAAATCCTTTCATTCGTAATTTTAAAGACGCCGCGGTTAAAAAATTACTACAGTCGTATATAAAATCCGTATTTAAATCAACGCCGACGACTGCACAAAGAATCAAAGTACTTTAGGGTTTCCAGCGCTCATATATTTATAATGTTTTATCACGAGAAAACGGAAGGAAACCGGAATCCGAAGCCAAAGGTAAATAATAGGCAAAGGAAGCACAAAGCACAAAAGAAAAATACCAAAATCCCATATAATGCTTATCAAAAAGAGCGAAACCTTTATACAAAATTTTCACCTCGTGCACTATTCCAGCGGCTTCATCTTACACTTGAATGCATCGCAAGATTTTCAACGAGAATGCATCTCGATGTCAGAAAACATCGAATTCCCGTTTGAAGAAACTCGCTCGCGATATAAACGAAATAGGGAATAGGGGACAACTTTGTAAATATTTTCGAGTCAATTTTCAAAATAAAAAAACGCCATGTCTTCGTTGAAATTCTTGTAATTTTCCGCGCTCGTCTTTCAAAATATTTCAACGACTTCGAATGCCAACGTTACAAAAATACGAGTTTTTTTTCCAAATTTTAGGAATCCATTTCGGGGGTACTGTTGAATTTAAGCTAAAAATGACATATTTATAGTTCTTTTTAGAAACAGCATCGTATTGCGGACACCTTGTGCACGGTTTTTGGGTTTCCTTTTTTCCTTTTTTTTTTTTTGGCAACCATAATAAAAACATTGTAACGTCGTAAATTTTTTTTACAGCGTGAATTTTTTTTTAGCTTTGAAAAATCTTTTTCGTATTTGCGTGTATCGCGTGTAAAATTTCGCCGTATTGAAGTATAAAATCAAATGCGATGACTAATAGCTTTACTTCGTCGGAACCACCGATATGGCTTTTTTTTCTCCTAAGTAAAAAATTGAAACTCCAGATGAATCTTTCGATTTGAGAAGCATGGGCTTTTTTTCTATATCGATGGTTCTTTACTTTTGACACTTTTAACGCCATCAGAATCCGAGCCATATTATATGAAACTAGGCAACAATGTACGTTCGAAGGATATGTCATTAGTTCTGAATAGGTGTACAGTTTGGCTAACCCATCTATCATATGTTCAGATTATATTTTGGAGGAAAGGTCGACGGGAGATCTTTAATGCATTTTTTTCCCCAAATCATCGTTTGAGATACGAAACAAGTATCAAAAATGGTCCTGAGGTGTAATCAATCGCTGAGCTTTTAAATTATTTTTGCAATTTTATAAAGCGTAGATAATTGAAATATCCTTAAAGTTTTGGTAAACAATATTTGCATATTTTTATAACGTAACTAACCCATTTTTTATTTATTTTTCGTCATGACGGGTTTAAAACTTTTGAGCTTTTTAGCTTTTCTACCAAACGTTATTTGTTACTCTTTTCATAACTTTTTTTTAAATGTTAAAAAAATAATCTCTCGCTACGAAGTCCGTCTTCCATATTTGTACATGCCAGAGCCTTCCGCTGTTAATGGAGGAGCCGGAGGGTGAGATAAGGGATCTGAACCCACCTTTGATGTCAACTCGAACATTTAGAAATTGAGATTGTTTCAAATAGTACTGAAATATTGCGTCAATGCGTTCAAACTATTTATTGTTTTTTTTTTTCGAGAAGTTTATTGACGTTAACCCCCTCCCCCTTCCAAAATTGGTATTTAAAATTGAAGATATTTTTAAAATTAATCTTGAATTAATTAAAGTTAACGAATAAAAGCTGTAAAAAATGATTAATTAAATATTTTTAATTCATTAAAATTAAATAAGAAACTAGGTATTTAAAAATATAATAGAAAAATTGATAATAAAAAAGATAAAAAATATTAATTTAAAAATAATTGCCATAAATGAAAAAAATTTGTTTAGGAATTTTAATGAATTTATTACATGTACTTGGAAGTTTAAAATTATTATGTAAAGATTATTAAATCATCCATAAAATGAAAGTTTTTTGAATTGAATTAAATGAATTTTTTTATCAACTCCCCTCCTCTCTTTGTACTCAGTCCAGCTGCGACACGGGCCTCTTCACTTGAGTTGAAACTAAAAAAGTTACGAGCGTAGATGTCAGCGTCATCAATTTTCGTAGATATGATCTGGACGATGACGTCATTGATCTGGTTTGCTTTTTAGCGTGGCATTTGTTTTAAATTAAGTGACGTTGTGGCTGATGACGTCATTGATTCAATAAGGTTACACAATATAACTTGCATTACTTGTGTCAGATATGAATTACTTGTGTTACTTTATTAATTTAAACAAAGTGGAATTCGTGTGATTGACGTCAACGATCTTGTGACGTCAAATATGAGCAGTGACGTAATTGTTTTGCGTAGAATGTGCTATCAATGGCGTCACTGATTTGGTCAGATTTTCCATGTGATATTTATTTTACTTTTTTGAGCTTGGGGTTCGTTTTCGAAGCAACTGCATCTACTTTGTGTGATGTACGCCTTCGGTATATTCGTGATGACGTTATCGATCTCACGAAACATGACGTGAGTGCGTTGAAAAAAAATCCAATTTTGAGCTTGACCGGATGTTCTTTTTTTCTATTTTTCCCCGTAGTAAGAAGGGGAAGAAGAAGAGGGGGAGGAGAGTGGTATTTTAACGTTATTTGGCAGTAGCTACAGGTATCTAGTCGAAAATTAATTTTCATGTTTTTATGTAAATTTTTTTCACAACTAGTTGATTATTTCACAATTTAAGTTGTAATTGCGAAGTTGCCAAATTTTTGAAACATGTGAAGATTTTTCCATTAATTTTTTACTATTGCATCGCAGCAAATCGAAAAAAAAATATTCGCTACAATTTAACGCAGGTACATCTTTGTTGTAATTAAAACTTTTATTTAAAAAATAGACAATTTTGCGAACAAAAATATTAATTTTCATGGAACAGCGTTGCCAAATATTCGAATAATCGGTGAAATTAAACATTCGTGTGAAATGACGCCAATAGAAAAGTTGAAAATTGCGAAAAATCACAATCTCGAAATCGAATCAGTTTCCAGGACTCGAAACTTTCAAGATTTTCTCTCGACAGCGTTGCCAATACTCATCTTTGAAATGATTAATTACCAAAGGAAAAGACATTTCGTCGAATCGAAGTTATATACGAAATCGATGAAGCGAACATGCGGTATAATTGCTCGTTGGAAACATTTTGAGGTAAAAGTTGAAACGAACGAAGAATGCATCTAAGAAGCTGCTCTCGAGATGAATTACACATAGTTGGGAAGTTTTTTTCTCAAAGTGTTACGGTTGCGTTACAACTACGTTAAGGGGTAAAGTAAGCTTGTAGCTCTACAATGGTTAAATTTTCACTTTAATTTCACGCTGCAGCTTCGATGCGCAAAATTTGCTCGTAAGGGTGGAAATACTATGAGGAGCCAATTCTTCTATGTAGTTGGCGTTTTATACCACAGTTCACCTTCGAGATAACCATGAACGCGTTCCAATAGGTCGTTTTTGCTCGGTTTAATTACTTCGGTATGGTTTTCGGAAGGAGAAAGAGATTGCGTAAATTTATCGGTCTAGGACTGCAGAATTTCGGGGCCGAATATGCTGCAATGTAGCGTTATAAATTCACTTCGAACTTTTTCCTCGTAGCGGCCCGGAGGAAGTATCGCAAATAGTACTTTGGAACCCATTGATAAATCATCTGGCTTCGAGCTTAAGTATAAAAGTACACATGGAAAGTTTTGGTCGCTCGAGCGTGTATTTTTTCACTATTCGAAGATCGTATGTTTAGGTATTGGATAATGCGAAAAGGCAAATCTGGATTTTTCTCACCGAGACAGACTGAGGAATTTATTAAAATCGCGGTTTATTTCGCTTCATGACGCGGCCGCGTAAGTAACAATAAAATAGCGTAAAATCGTATACACCGTGTACGTGTGTGTAGCATTTGATGGGATATTTTTAGAAAACGTGACAAATTTAAAACATCGATTCGCCTCTGTGCCGAGTTACATAATTAACATGCGTCGTATACTTATGTTTAGAATGCGTTTATGGTTCTCCTACAGATTATTATTTTTAATTGGATTATCGATATATTCCGCAGTTGGAGATTTTTAACGTTTGATAGTAAATTCTTTGGAGGCGCTGGAGAGCTGCGATATGAATTTTTAAAAAGTTAATTTACTCGTTTCCTCGTTTTGAGCGCAACAACGTGATGGAGTTCAAATTGAAAAACTTGATAACTATTTTGGGCGAAAAATTCTCATTTTTAGTTTTTTTGTTTACTTTGTATAGTTAAATTAGATCGAAAGTATCCTCGAGTTTGGAGTTTTTTCATCTAAGGCGCTTTTCCCTTCACCGCCTCGAGTTCCTTGTACCGAGACAAATTACCTTTAATATTTCGAGTGTCTGATTTTTGACGCGATTGTTAATCAAATTTTTTTAAATATTAACGTTGAAATTTACGTCATTTTTTTCATAATTTCAAGCAGCGAGGTATCGTGTTTTGCCGCAGATTCTTCCTTTTTCATTTTAATCATTTACGCGCCAGTAATTTTTTCATATTATGGAGAATTTTCGTAGTTAATTTACTCAAAGGAGTTCAGTGTTTGTGTTATCGACTTTTTGACATGCGTGAGTACTAAGTTTGTCATTATGGGAGGGGGATGAGGGTTTTTTACGTTTTGAGGTGTAAGGAGGACCTAGTTGGAGATTGGACTCGAAAGCTGTTGACTTTTGGACGAGACTGATGCGACAAAAAGTAGAGAAAGTTGTATAATTTTAAGATTTTCTAACCACGCTCAAATTGGTCGTGAAATTCTTGAGATAATTAATTCTCAATGAATTATTAGCGAATTTCCCCTCAAAAAACAGATATGACTTCTGCAAACGAATTTTCTAGAACTAAAACAAAATACAAACATCGTAAGCAAAACGTGACATCTCGAGATATGACGATCGAGACATGAAATCTCAAAACGTGACGACATGCGTGACGTCCCCTAACGCCATGGTACTCAGCGTGACCGCAACGTTACTTCTTAAAACGTGACTACCAAGAAACGTGTCAACTGGGAACATGACGATTCGGAAACGTGACGGCTCAAAACATGACACCGTTGAACGTGACACCTCAGGACGTGACGATTAAAACGTGACATGTTAGAAATTTTTCTAGAAATAATTTCGAAAGATTTAAGTGTCGAAGGCACTTTCGTTGAAGAAATTTAGGTCAACGACTCGAGGAAAATCTCATTAGAAAAAATGTGCATCTTTCGGAAAGTAAAACTAAAAAAATTTCAGTCTGAAATGAGCTCAACGATAAAAACCCCTATTTGATCATCGTTTCCAGATGACTTCGTGTTCTCCATTAAATAAAGAAACTCAAAATTCATCGAAATCGCCATTACACGACTTCACTCAAATGGAAAATTACCCATCGAAGCTGGAAAAAATACACGATTACGTTGAGAGCTCGTTTTAAATTAATTTTAAAAGGTTGATTTTTCGATTTTCCTCCAATGTAGCTCTCCAGTCTCCACATCGATGAAATGACTTCTTTAAGATAAATTTCCGAGTAAAAAAATAATAAAAACTCTTAGTCACATGTTGTAAAATTGTTTGAAAATAATTCTCGAAAATTGTCCACCTTATTTTGGCGAAATAGGATTATTATAATGTACTTAATCGTCTCATTTTTCAAGTTTGGTTACACCAAGAAACGGTGGAAAATTAATAATGACCCAATTATACCCTTATTTTGACCTTTTCCTTGAGTGAAGAGTGTCTATGAAACGAGTATACTTGTAATATGATTTTTTAAGGGAAAAATACGTAAAGGTTTTCTTTTAATGCTTCGAAATATGACGCGAATTATACAAAAAAATTGGGGAATGTGGATTTCGTATATTTTTGGTGCATTTCTGTTAGTATTACTAGGCCTGTGCGACGTGCTTACTTACTTTTACTTTTTTCCATTAACGTGCTTGAATCGTAATTTTGTGGGAAAATTCGTTCGAATTTATTTTAAATTTTAATATTAGAAAATATCTGTAGTATGGCTTCAGAAATATGCGGCGATTTGGCAACACTGTTTTAAGTTGGATTTTTTCTTTGATTTGGAAGATTGTGATTTTTTCGAGTTCAAAATTACCTTTTAGTCAGACAAATTCGCTCTTTTTTTGAGGCAAAATTCATTTTTCAAAAAATTTATATTTTGCGATGTTGCCAAATCTAATGTTTGTATTAATTTTATACTTGAAGGAATCAAGTCGTTGAAAATTAGTTGCGAAGATAGCCACAGTATTTCAAAAAAAAAAATCAAATTCTTCAAAAAATTATAAAAATCTGAGGTGAGGAAACTACAAAAAAAAATACAAACCCTAAAATTGTTTATTTTTATTTTATGAATTTTTTCAAATTTTAAGTGACCAAAACTATAGGAAAACACATTTAAAAAATGAAATTCATTTATATTTTGAATCAATTTATATTTGAGCCACCTGAAATTTTAGTTTTAAAATTTTTGGAAAATTTTGTAAAAAAAATATTTTATTTAAAAAAAAGTTTAATAAAGATTTCTAGCTTTAAACATTTCCAGAACTTCAGAGAGTCCTCCATTTTATCCAAAATACCTGAAAATTGTCTAAAAAGAGGTCATCATATAATTCTATTCCAAGTATGAGGAAGTAGTTTTCTGGAATTCGCTGGAAAGATTTTTTTTAGAACTACTACAAAGTTTTGATTAGTTCAATTTTCAGCTTCTTCTGAGGGAAAATTGGGCAGACTTAATGAAATCAAAATCTCATTGAGGGTTCCACAAGCTTATTAGAATAATAAGACCACAATTTTATTTACATTTATGGTTAAAAAAACCGTTACCTTGGGAAATACCTGATTTTAGAAATTTATAAAAATTCACAGGTAATTGAAAAATAGATCTAAACAGGAAATATTCTCATCGCCGCTGGAAAAACACCAACTTACGTATTTTCATTATATTTAAAAAATATATAAAAAAACAAACATGGAAGACATTCATTTCTACCAGAAAATAATAATGTGCCTCGCTAAATAAAAATAAACACGGAATTTTGAAAATTTGCCGCATAAATCATTCACCATCTCGAGGGATTTTTTGTGTTTCTTGGAAAAATAGGGGAAAAACCCCGAATCAATACGTCGACTTATCTCGTTCAAAATACAAACACCGGAGCGCTGCGGACGTGACGGATGCGTTTTTTTGAATAATTAAATATCTTCTTCATGGAGTCGCCTGGAAAAAATACCCCTAACGTGAGAAACATAATGGAAACGGAGCCATTTCGGATGATGAAACCCTCTCGGAAAGCTCTTCTCGGCGTTATTCGCCGTAAGGAGGATATTTTAATAGTTGTAAAACGCGGATTTAGCGGGCTCTTCGGAGATATAATTTTAGATCCGGGTTTAAATACCTCGGTTTTATTGAAAAATCAACGCTTTCGCTAAGGCGTCGGTAATTTTGGGAAATTTAAAGGCATTTCGAACGCGAGCGTAGCTTGTACACGGTGTCGACAAAGCGAATGGGAAATTACACTCGAGGCGAATACAAGCTGGCGATCTTTATCTGCGTTGCTCAGGGAAAGCGAATCGACGATATAGGCCGTAAAACAAAATACCTTCAGGATTCCAGAGAGTACCTGGCGGTATAGAGGGCGCGCACGAACGCCAAAAACTCATTAAACGTAATTAAAATTTATGTTCGAGGATTTGCCGGAGTTAAATTCGATTAGTGCTGCCTTCAATTCGTAACCTATACGATTTCTTTTACGTGCTGTAAGGTGGTGTTTTATGGCGACGAAGGCGTAGAAATTATCCGTATACAGAGTATATGTGAATTGGCGTTTTTTCTTGCCGTGTCGATACGCGTACGTAGAATTAACCCGACGAGATATTTACGATGGTGCGGATTCTTAAGATATGTACGTTCGAAAATAAACCTCGTATAATGCTTATTTATCTAGTTGGTGTGATCTGCGTAGCGTGTTTACGTGTTTCTTCTCTTTCCATCATCGTATTATATATGAGTACACCTACACACGTATGAGTATATAATTCACCATCGATCGTTCCCCATATTAGATATGGAACGAATGTTATGAAATTTATTTACACTCTCAAACGGTCCGTCGATTTTAGAATGCTCTTTTGGTATATGCGCGTCTGTGTACACTTCATGTTGTTACAATTTGATTACGGCTCGTTATTTTAAACAACAAATTTTATAACGGTTTGTTAGTATGTACGAAGAGGTACTACGGGATAAGAATAGATCATGACTAAAGCGAAAAAAACGATGTTAACGTGTGTGATAGAAAGAAACGCAGAGTACCCTAATGCTAAACATAGAGAGAAACAAGCCGACGAGCGACGTAAGAAAACACGCGCGGACGTGTTTTTTTAATCGAATAATTCGATCGAGATGTATACAAATTTTTCATTGTCCATAGGGTGCCAAAATTTGCTTATTGAATATTGATTCGGGATCCACTGATGTGGTTTTTTTGAGAATCACTCTGAAATTTACGCGAATATCATCTTTTTTATTCGTTTGAAAAATTTATAAGTTTTCAAATAATTTCGATTTTTCATATTTCGATATATCGATTTCAGCATGTTGTTCTTGATATTTCGATATTTCAATATTTTATTTATTGGTTGTAATTTTATTTCGATGTATCGATTTTTAAGCATCGATTTTAATGTAGAAATTTCGATATTTCGATTTCTATGTTTTGATTTTGATATTGCAATCGATTTTTTTTCAGTTTTGCATTTTGATTTTAATGTTTCGATTTTGATATTTCGATGTATCGATTTGAATATCCGGGTTTCGATTTTTTGACTTTGGTATTTTACGTTTGATAATTCAATTTTTATTTTTTATTTTAGATATTTATATTTTATTTTTTGATCTTTCGATTATTTCGATTTTTATGTAATTTCGATGTATCGATATTTCGATTTCATGTTTTTTTTTCGATTTCGATTTTATCTTATTGATTTTGATATTATAGTGTCGACGTTTCGATTTTGATATTAGAGTTTCGATATTTTAATTTCAATAATTTGATAAATCGATTTTCATATGTAGATTGATATCGATATATCGATATTTCAATTACAAGTTCTACTTTTTTTAATTCTTTTTTTTTTCATTTATTTTATCTCAATTTCGGTCAAACATATTTGAAAGTACAATTTCAGTCGAATTTCTCAACGAATACATCAGCTTTTCTCGAATTTTCATAAAAATGGCCTCGCTGGCATGAGGAAAACATAAAAATTTGAAAATTTGAATGAAAATAAATTTTTTAATGAAAAAAATTTCGAAATAATATCGGAGAAAAATGACCAAAAAGCTTCTAAAAAAACGAAAAAAACTTAACCAAAAGATATTCCGAAAAACGTGTAAAATTATTTGAAAAATCAAGAAAAATATCAGGAATAATGAAAAAATATATCAACTCAGAATTGCCATAAAATGGTAACACTGACTTGAAAAAAATATATAAAAATTTGAAAATCTGCATGAAAATAAATCTTTTAATAAAAAAAATATAAAAATGGTGTTTGAAAAAAATAAATAAAAGCTCCTAAGAAAACAAAAAAAAAATTGAAAAAATTATAGAAAAGGCATTTTAAAATATTGAAAAAATCAGGAAAAACATTGGAGAGAGAGAGAGAGTGTGAACATTAATCAACAATCTATTACAAAGTAACATCAAGTTAAACGGGATAGCAAGAAGAGAAAAGAGCATCAGCAGCAT
>QBDW01001211.1:0-35246 GCA_003261595.1 Maconellicoccus hirsutus
GCATTAGGAAATAAATAATTAAAGGGCAAAATATTTCTAATAATCAAATCTACGAGTAATAATCCATATCTATAATCTGATAATCTTGAAAAGTATAAAACACAAGCTGAAATACCCGTCACATATGTACATCATTTATGAAAAAAAAACGAATAAAGCACATGACGACGACAAACAAACACGTGCACTTTTTAAGAAGGAAAAACGAATAATGCCCTTTCTGCTCAAAGATCGACTCGAACTGAATCGAATTGACACAAATCGACTCGAACCGACTCGAATCAATTCAAATCAACTCGAACCGACTCGAATCAATTCGAACCAACTCGAATCGACTCGAACTGACTCGATCCGACTCGAATCGACTCGAACTGATTCGAACCGACTCGAACTGACTCGAACCGACTCTAACTGACTCGAATCGACTCGAACTGATTCGAACCGACTCGAACTGACTCGAACCGACTCGAACTGACTTGAACCGACTCGAACTGACTCGATCCGACTCGAACTGACTCGAACTGACTCGAACCGACTCGAACCGACTCGAACTGACTCGAATCGACTCGAATCGACTCGAACTGACTCGAACTGACACGAACTGACTCGAATCAACTCGAGCCAACTCGAATCGACTCGAGCCAACTCGAATCGACTCGAACTGACTCGAACTGACTCGAACCGACTCGAACTGACCTGAACTGACTCGAACCGACTCGAACTGACTCGAATCAACTCGAATCGACTTGAACCGACTCGAATCAACTCTAACCGACTCGAACTGACTCGAATCGACTCGAACTGACTCGAACCGACTCGAATCGACTTGAATCGACTCGAATGGACTCGAATTGACTCGAATGGACTCGAATCAACTCGAATCGACTCGAATCGACTCGAACCGACTCAAATCGACTCGAACTGACTCAAATCGGCTCGAATCAACTCGAACCGACTCGAACTGACTCGAATCAACTCTAACCGACTCGAACTGACTCGAATCGACTCGAACTGACTCGAACCGACTCGAATCGACTCGAACCGACTCGAACTGACTTGAACTGACTCGAATCGACTCGAACTGACTCGAACCGACTCGAACTGACTCGAATCAACTCGAACCGACTCGAATCGACTTGAACCGACTCGAATCAACTCTAACCGACTCGAATCAACTCGAATCGACTCGAATGGACTCGAACTGACTCGAACCGACTCGAACTGACTCGAATCAACTCGAACCGACTCGAATCGACTTGAACCGACTCGAACCGACTCGAACTGACTCGAATCAACTCGAATCGACTCGAACCAACTCCAACTGACTCGAACCGACTCGAACGAACATTGGAGACAAAAAAACGGGTTGTCCGATTATAATATAGAGAAGAAAATTAGGGCCACTTCATGCACTCATCGATGAACACAAGTTCCATGGTACCATGTGCTGAAATTCAGCCCCAAACGACTACGTTACCTCCGTCATGCTTCGCGGTAGTTTTAACGTTTGCATGTTTTAGTTCGTCATTTGGTTTTCGCCACAACATTACCTTGCCGTTTGACCCAAATAAATTAAATTTTGATTCGTCTGAGAAAATAACATTTAACCAGAAGTGTTCGTCTTTATGGAGGCACTCTTTAGCGAAGGCAAGTCTTCGTTTTCGATTGATTTCGTTGATGAAAGGCTTCTTGCGGGGCATACGACTGATAAAAAGATGAAAAAACTGATAAGTAAACTCAAAAACAGTGACGTCATCACAGCCAACCAAATCTTGTTATGTTACTGGTATTCTAATATTTTTCAATTTTTCCATTTTCATTTTTGGATTTTGATGTTTCGATGTGGATACGAGTATTTCTATTTTGGTGGTTTCATTTCAATATTGATATTTATGCCACCGAGTGCCCATAAAATTTTGTTGATGACGTCATTAATTTTAATAAAATTTTTATCGGTGATGTAATATGTTGTATTGAACGTAAGGTTGCTGGTTTAAAAAGGAAAATAGCCCAATGAAAGTAAGAATTGCTGAATATCGTTATTTTTCATTTCATATTCTTCTCTTCCACACGAATGAGTATTCATTAAGAACTTCCCCTCATCTCGAGGAAGAACTACCCAACGCGGACGTTGATGTATGAATCGATCGAAGAACATGTGAAATTACAGTTGTTAAGCGTAAAACGTGGTATTGGACAATTACCACCTGCATATTAATATTCGCTACCGGCTAAGTTTCCATAAAGAGTGATAAATAAACTATAATTTTTATTGGCTGGGTGCGATTTGTAAATTTAAGACGAGACTTGGAAGGGTATAATTTAACGTTATGCGGCGTTCGTCAACGCGATAATGTGAGAAATTACACGTCTGGTGGATTTTTTCGCAGCAGTGTCCCTGAGATGTATTGGTGGATGGGCGACGGGTTGAAAGAAGGTATTGCGTGATTGTCGCTAAATTAAAGTATGTCTCATTAAGGAAGAGCTATGGTAAGCCACGCCTTGAAACTATGTCACGCCTTAAACCTCTAAAAGCGTCCGCTTTGGAGCTCGGAAAATGCTTGTTTCCTACGAGTTTACGAATACGTTTGGCGGAATTAACGTGGGAATAATATTGCATATGAGTTTGCCGTAAATAATTCTTTACTTTTGTTACAGAGAACGCGAAGCTTTTCTGTTGCGATCGAATAATTGGCTATATAATTACTACATGGTGCAGAGTAAATTACAATACGGACTTACATACGAGCCCCACACGACACCAAGACCGGCACCGACACCTACTACATATTATCAAAGACCCGAATCAATGTCTCCTTATCACGACCACCATCATATAATGTCACCTTATCATCAGCCATCGCCTCATCACCAGCCTCACCTTCATCATCAACTTTCGGTATCGCATTTACCATCAGATCTCAACTACCGTTACGTGCGACGTATCGAACCAGAGCCGGTAGACTACTCTGTGCATTCGTCTCAGGACGAATCTCAACCGGAAGAAACTCGATCTCATTTCGTTAAACGCGAATCACTCTTATCAATTGTACCGAAATCCGAACTTTCGCCCGCATCGCCGTGCTCAGAAGTTATCGTTGATTTGGATGGTAACGAAAGCGCCGGAGACGGGCTCCTTATGTCTACCATCTCATCACTGGGACGTTCGAGAGCATTAATGAAAGCAGCTACCAATATCGTTGATCCGGCCGAATTGATGGATCAATGGAATCCTAGTCCGCCTTGGTCCGATACAACGATGCAAAAAGTTCCAGATATCTTGCACCAAGATCTCAGTCCGCATGTCACAACCACTCCGCCAACACCTGGTAGTAATTCTTCGATGCAGCACTCCCATCCAGCTTTTACGTTCGATTGGACGCCGGAGCAGTACGTGCCGAATATACAAACTATACCCAGAGCTGCAACTATACCGAGTCCTTTGGATGAGGATAATTATCCGCATATTTTACCGCCGTTTCCGTGGCCCACGGAACATCGATTGTTCCCTTTGCAGCCGCCTCCGGTCGCTAGGCCTTCGTTGATAGTTAAAGTCGAAAATGATTCGATGAGTCATCATATTAAAGGTGAGGAAATGATGTCTATGGTTTTGTAAATAAATTTACACGAAAAACTTCGCAATGTTTTTGGTCCGTTTTTAATGCAATTTGGGTCATTTTGACTTTAATTTATTCGTTATTGTGATTTTTTACGGTTTTCGATTGATTCGTGTAATTTCGGATAAATTCGGCCAATGTCGGCTAGTTTCGGTTGATTTCGACAGATTTCGATCACCATCGGGTTGTTTCGGGTGTTTTCGGTTTATATCGTTGAATTATTTAAAAATTATATTTTTGATTTTTTGTGCATTTTATGCTCGATTTTTCATGGAAAGTGAAAATTTGTTGTGCGAAAATAATGAAATTATTAATCATAGTCTAAATAATGAACGTTGCGAAGCTTTTTCCAATAATTTGTATATTCTAAATAATAATTTTTGTGATATTTACGAGTATTTTTTGATCATTTGCAGATCACAAAGATAGAAATGATGGACTATGAAATACTCCCTCATCATCATTTACCTCAATACCAACGATCACGAATAATTTCATCTCCACCGCTAGATAATTTTCTTCCTAGAATCTCGTGAAAATAAAATTTTCGCGTTTTTATACGCATGACATGATATTTTGTACAGATTAAATTAGTAGTTGAAATTCACGTAAATTGTATATTTTTCGTTGTTATCACGGACTGGGTAACTCACTCTGTGAGCCTTCTAAGTACGACATATTGTCGATCTAGTCTTTAGTATTATGATTTCATACCACTTTTGTTTTGTTAGTAAGTTGTAGTTAATTTTGTATATGTTTTTGTATTTTTTTTTTTACGAGTGCCGAGGCATTCTTTAAATTAAATTTTACACTTACCATAAATGCATGAAATGAGTATTTTCTATAGTATTGTTATTCGTTTTTTTTGTATAATTTGTATTTTGTTGTATATTTAAATAAAATTTTAATGCGTTTCGATTAATTTTTCTCTTGAGCACGAACTGTTTTGAAAAGGATACCTTGGCCGTTGTTACTCACCTCGTTACATTCAAGGATAAACATTTTTCAATTGTTAAATCTTCGCTAAATAAGGCAGTTACACGGGACAAGGGTATAGAACGACAATCCTCTGGCTACCGTGGTCTTAATGTCGTACATTTAACTATGTTCCTGTATTAGCTACCGTATGTAGTCAATTGGCAGCAATTTTAAAACAAAACTAAGAAATAGCACCATCCAAGGTCTATTAATATTAGCTATTTATTACCGCTCAAAAAGCAACGTGACGTATGAACATATACTCGATGATTTAATAGGTCGCTAAGTCTTGCACAAAAACTACAATGCTTTTCTACACATAAATGACAAATTAACTATGTCATCTACAATGTCATATCTTACACAAAATAGTATAAGTGCGGTGCTAATGTTATGGTGATCATAAATTTAATATTTAATGCCTCGAGAGTCGAGAATCTTGTAGGAGGTTTGTTCAGTTGGTTCGTTTATGGATGTAATGAAACGTACATGATTGGAAAAGTCTCTTGGGGTGTTTCAAGGTTTAATTAGGGTACTTTGCGATTTTTTTGAAATTGCTGATTGCTCTAGTGTAAGGTTGACAGGTGTGATAAAAATGGATTCTGAATGATAAGTGGTAGTTGTACCTATATTGTGATGTTTTGACTTCCTGTACGTTGAAATTAAAACGAGAATAATGAAGCTGTTAGCCAATTGAAAAATGTGAATATGTTTGTACACGTCTTCAGGAAGCAGCACGAGTTCAGCTAAATTTTAAGAATATTGAAGATAAGAACTACCACAAATGAAATAAACCACTACATGTTTTTATATCCAACATCTCTTTAGTAACTTATGGTACTTGTTCAAAATCTAAACAGAATGCTTATGATGTCAAAGGAAACTGACATTCAATCGTACACTAAACAGCCTGATGCAGAAACCATCAAATAGGTAGCTAACTAGCTAAATCCCCAAGCAATTCTCTTTCAGCGAGAATCAATCAATAATTGAAAGTAGATTAAGAATAAATCCGTAGCTGACTTCTAATAGCTTCGCTGTTCAATGAATTCGAGGTTAATTAATTAGCATACAGGTAATCACTATCGATCACA
Organism: Maconellicoccus hirsutus; assembly: GCA_003261595.1. Taxonomy (NCBI): domain Eukaryota; kingdom Metazoa; phylum Arthropoda; class Insecta; order Hemiptera; family Pseudococcidae; genus Maconellicoccus; species Maconellicoccus hirsutus. The sequence goes on from QBDW01001211.1 coordinate 5,690, forward strand.
AATCTACTCGATCCTGGCAAATGTTAATCAACTTCGCAACATCTATCCTTGACGATTGATAATAATAAAACAACGTGATAGAAAAGATCACCTCTTACAGTCGGTTCATTCGAAGCAATTAATTAACCGCTACCGAAACATCTAAGATTTCCAATAAAGGTAAATTCACGACGGTATTCAATCTAGAAAGTCCTACGCCGCCAACACATGAGTAAAAAATCCCATAGTATCGGTATTCAATGTGCACGCCATCAACATGCGACTTTCTGTCACATTTTCTAACAAGTTACTTCCACACAATCACACAATAAATCGTACAGCAATTTCTAAAATTTTCAAGCGGCCAAGTTAATGCATTTTTTACACGTTATGAATCATTGTACGGCTTTTAATATTCGATACGTTACCTACTTATGAAGGTATAAATTTAATGTTCTTTTAAAATGGAACAAAAGAAAGATGAGAAGATGCTCTTTGACCCGGTACCATACACTATGACAACGACGGTCACGACACACGTTATAACGCTACCGTATCTCGTATGCAATTTTTTACTTTATTTTACCATAAAATCGTGCGCTTCTTAGTTTACATTCGATTCGAAAATGTTATTCTTTTACTTGTTTATGCTGAAATACAAATCAAACAATACTATAAATGTGTATTAAATACCGAAAATGTATAGTGGGAAAAAGCATCGGATATCGATAGTTCGCATGAGAAGTAAAGGTTTTGCTAGTCGCTGAAGGAATTTATGGCTAATATTAGTCGGCGATATAAATTACTGTATTAACATTTTTTATCTGATTAATTTAATAATAAATATCGTAACAATTGCGTACGATTAAAATCAAATAAAATCATGATTCGAGTTGTTGATACAGATACCTGTTGATTGGCTGTTGATAATCTTCTTATCACTTCGATCTACCTATCTATTTTTCCTATTTTCCAACAATTTCCAAAGAGAAATTCAACTTCCTTTAACCTCTTTGGATTTTAATCAGAAATTTATAAATTATTTAAAAAAAAACTTTCATTGCTGAAATTAAAAAGTAAAAACGAAATTGATCTTTAATGTTTTTATTTGTACAAGTTTTGTAAATTTTATTAACGTTGGTTACACGAATAATGAAAGAATATATTAATGAAGTTTTATCTGTGGTGAGTAACCATTAATAATAGCATTATGTTTTAATAATTTAACATTAGTCAGTTAATAATTTTGCGATTACGAATTGAAAAAGCTATAAAGATAATATTACATAAATAAGCGTAGGTTAATACGACATGTTGAACCGTTGATGGTCGAATGTAATAAATAAATGAAAGATAATAATGCCATTTGAGGTTGGAATAAAAGGGATGTTAATACGATGATAATCGCATGTTAAAACGAAATTAAAATTCGTCATTACATATTTCACTTGTCGTATAAGAAGAATAGATGTAAGTTGTAGATGCGGCGGCAAGCAGACATCTCGCACAAGTGTACATTTAACTTTTCGCATATAGATACTTTAACGTTGAGTTATTGATTTTCCATAATAATTTACAATCTCACTAAAATGTATACGTAAAGGATACACCGATACGATACAGTTTATCACACAGCGGATATACGTAGTGGAGATGAGTGTGTATACACGTATCGTTGAATTTAATGTCGCATTTCTCAGACCACCCTCACCGTTCAGTTCAGCAGATCTGCGTCGTTGATGACCTCTCAACGCTGGCCACCGTGAACGTTTGCACATTTTCTCCTTGTTACTCGTACACAATTCTCTTTTTATCTTCGCCTATGATAGGATAATCGTAGCAAAGTATATTTTAAATCATATCTGCTCTCAGCTACCGAGCGCACAACTTTGCACCGCTTCGTCTATTGCGCCATGTAATCGCGTATGTAATAAAGCGATGCAACGGGGCGACTACGTCGTCATTTCCCGCAGTCCGTATTGTCGATGCGCTTTCAATATCTCGATGCATAACTGCATTCTTTTAACTTAAAGAATACGTAAACGGTTTATTGAAATTTTTGTTTTACTTCTTATTTTATTTATGTTACAAATACGTGTGTGTGTGTTTGTAATATTCGCCGAGATACGTTCGCATTGTTTTCCTAGTTCATATATTACGCTGCATGCGTAGAAGAAGCGCCCTAACCTCTTTCCCGCTAATTCGACTCGCATTTACGATTTATGAGTAAACCGTAGCTACTATGTATCGCCTCCTTAACAAAGAATTCATAAATCACGTGATTCCCTTGCATGACCTTGCTTTAATACATTTTACATATCATTATAGTTTTTCCTTCTTTTATACATATTTGCAAATTCTACTATTCAACACCATAGTACAGCTTCGAATATTTAACGAGTAATTGAGACGTTGCTGTTTTAAAGCCGGTGTCACATTATCGACCAATGCGTTTATGTAGATAACATTTATGCATTGAAATTCAATCGATTCTCGATAATTTTCCATAAACGGATAAACGACCTATACGCGAAACAACACTTTATCCTAGGTCAGTTTAAAGGCCAAAATGTGATCAAATACTACACAGCTCATCGCCGACGATGTCATGAATCTTTCAATAATGACAAATCATGTAACATGACACCAAAACGTTGTTTCGAGATTTATCGCAAAATCATTGAAAAATATTCATGATTTTTCGAATTTATTGCTTTCCCGACTCAATTTTGTTTACATCATAATGGCGGAACTTGAAGATGTCTGTTGGATTCAAATCGTACACAAAAAGTTCAAAGCATTCGTTTTGTACCATAAAGCACCAGCTTGCGTTCAAGTCCGCAACACTATGTGACATTTTCATGTCACGTCGTAACAATGATGTTCATATGAAACGTCATTTGATGTCACATGCCACGCGTAACCATGCTACGTGAACATAGCAATGACTAGTCATCACATCATGTCACTTGACATGCTACCATGACGTAATCACGTGTCATTCCAGACCATGACACTGAATAGTCAGCTATGACCTAGCATCTTGTCATTAGCGTGACAAAGTCATAACATAATTACCATAACATGTCATTATTCCGGTCACCATGACCTATCATCATAAATCTCGTTGGAAGAACTACTCACCTGACTTGTTATCACATGGTATCACCATACTTATTATCATGACATGTAGTTATACATCTAATCATGATGAAAAGTGGCATATCAACATAATGTCACTAACCAGGGATGAGATATCAGATATCACCATAACATGTCATTTGACATATCACTAAGACATGATTATAATATTACTCACGACCATGAGTCCATGACACTTGGCATTCTACTCGTAATACTCGTGATCATGATATGTCACCATAACATGACCTGTCATCTACGAATTGTTATGATAACATGAAAATATCATAAATCACTCAGGAGCATGACACGTCGCCATGAAATCGGCCTGTGTCATCGTATATGTCACTCATGAATATGACATGTCACCGAAACGATGGTCTGACATGTGATCATGGCATGACACGTTGCCCTTTTTTGCACAATTTTTTTGTGACGATTTTCGATTTTGTGTGCCATAGCCAAAACATGAAAACGTCAAAAAATTGTACAAATAAAAAAATTATTATTCGAATATACAAAACAAAAAATATTACAAAAAATGAGCGAGTCAAAAAAACAAGTCACGACGACGAATTGGTCGATATATTGAAGCTCATACTCTTCATATGGATGTCTTCGGCTTCAAAATCATCATCCATGATGACATTTTCGATATCAACATTGGCTATATTTTCGCCTACAGCATCCTTGCATTTATCTCCGGCTTGATCGCCACCGGCGATATTCTCCGGCGGGAGAGTATCATGATTCGAAGATTCCTCCGTGTTTGAACTACCATCTATGACGTTTTCTACATCAGTCTCGGCGATTTTCACGGGCTGCTGAATGACATTAGACGCGGATCGGAAAACAGCCGGTGGAAGAGTGGCGAAAGTCAAAAATCCCGTATGTCCTGGGATCTGATCCTGAGCTGGAATACAAGCGGGTACTTTTTCCGGTGCGGGTTGTGCTCGCTGCGAAACAAAGATATTCGGATTAAGAACCACTTAACGAGCTTGGCGAAAACATCGATTTTGAGTTCCGATTATAACGATATCGTGCTGTTAACGTCTCGTAAAGGCGTAAACGATGCCTTTTTAACACCTTCGATGCAAAAATGAGATTTAAGCGAGCCGAAGGCGGCGGTGATGTACCGGTTTCGAATAGTTCAAAGTCGGCGTAGAAAATGTGGAATTTTTCTTTTTTTTTCGCGTATGTTCGGAGATCGAAATCTAATAAGTTTAGGCGCGAGAACGCCGCCACTTGGAGATTGAAAAGTTAAGAATAAACTAATAATAATGTCGCCGGAGGCGTTCGGATTAGCGTGAAATGCACCAATCATCGTTGTTATTTGGTAAATAAAAGGAGTTAGAAATTCGCTTAATTTGGTGAAAAATTAAAGAATACGTGATTACGAAGATGTTTGTTTATTAGTTTGGCAATACTTGGTTTATCTGATGATGAATCTAAGAAAACGGTTCTCGCTAGAGCACCCTTTAATTATCGCCTTAATGTGGTATTTAACGCGTTTAAAATGCTTTCGTCGATACGTTATCAGTATTGTATTCGTGTACGCCCAATATCACTCGGTAAAATTCACTGTGAAATTGCAAAGGTCCGAAGATTCCATAACGTCGAATCCTTTGAATACACAAAACACGGCACGATTAATCATTACGAGCCTCGAGTAATCGACGTACTTTCCAATAACGGAACCATTTCGGATATATTTTTAATCACTCTGTAATAGATCAGTTTGCGGAATCGAATCCACGATTTTAATATAAATCTTAGCGAGGTGGAAATTTATGGTATGGAAAAAAGATAAGCGTGGCGTATTAAGGAATTATTTTCGTAGTGGAGAATGCCCTTTGTAGTGTTCCTCTTTTTTGTTACCGTACATCTTAACTCGTTAACCTTCGACATTTACCGAATTATTTTCTTTTTAATCGTTGACCTCCTCGTTCGTCTAATTATTTTATACCGTTCTCACGACTCGTTTCCGATACTAATTGTTCCCTCTTATGTGCATAAAACCTTGTATATGATAAATAGTACCGATATTACGAGTTTTTATTTTCGATATATTTCTTTTAATGGTAGGCGGTACTAGTATATAAAGTGTGCGCTGTAATAATCCTAACTAAATGGAGCCATTCGGTTGATTACCAAGCAAATTTTCAACATTGTGCTCATCGATGTGCTGTTAAATTGTAATTTCACGAAATTACGAAATAATGGTTATCATTTAACATTTTAATTAACTCGTCGTAGTGGACTGAAATTGGCAACACTGATTGTTCGAAAACATTTTCAAAACGAAATTGAATTTCGAAACATAATTAAAACGCGGTAATTAAATCAATTGTACTTACCTAGTGTACATTCAATTACAGAAAATAGAAACTAAAAAACACTTTTTTCTATTTATGTGAATATTTCTAAAAAATAAATACCAATTTACATACCCAATCGAGCGATAAAGCAGAGAGGGATCTATCTTGAACAGTTAATTCTTTTTGAAGACATTCCATCGTAACTATTTCAACATAGCCGAGCTCTCGCAACGTTCCGCTAACTTTTTGGACTTGTTCTATGCAAGGTGAAAATGATGCAAAACGTCCACCTGCATTTTAGAGTAAATAAGAGTAAAATGAATTTGATTCGTATTCGATAAATTATACCTTTCTTTTTAAAACAGTCTGTAGCATGTTTAGCAGCTTCCCAAGGCGATGGGAGATCTAAAAACACCGCATCAACTTTGTGCATCATTTCTTCCCCGAAACCTTCTTCGCAAACATTCCTCAATGACACGGTAACCACATCGGATAATTTATGTAGTTTAAATTCTTCAATTGCTCTAAGTTGCCGACTAGAATGGAACTCGAAAGTATACACGTGTCCGTTTGGATATACTGTACGAGCCAACGCATGGGTAACTGATCCACTACCGGTACCTGAAATATTATTAGTTGAAGTAAAGAGAGGTATGTTAATTGTTTCGTAAAGAATACTGAGATTTACCAGCTTCCACTATTATACTTCCGGGTTTTAATCCTAATTGAAACAAAACCATGCTGATATCGGGAGTATACACGATTTGAGTGCGGTGTGGTAACAACATAGTCCATAGCTCAGATGTTGGATGAAGAACATAAGCCCATCCTCGGCTTAAGGATACTTTACTGCCGAATTTTTTACCAATTAAGGAGCTCACTTTCAAGCTGCCGTACATCGTTTGATATATGTAATCGACCGGTTCACTATGTTTGTTGATAATCGTTGATTTTACGTCGATGGCGAACATTTTATACGGATTTATGTATAAAATAGCCACATCGCCTTCCTCGATGTAAGTTTTGTAATTGGTGAAACTCATTTTTCGATGAATGAGACCTTACTTACGTAATATGGTGATTAATTAGCATTTAAATATTCAACTTAAAAATTATTCACGAGTATTTGCGGTAAAAATTTTTTCATTGATAAAATACCCACGTGAAAGATTGATTAGAAAATTGTCTAAGAAATAACCGGAGCAACCGGTGAAACTCGATTTCATTGGTTGTTTTTTCATGACGTCATTGGTCATGTTTGGGAATCCACCAATCACCATTTAATGGATGATTCATTCTTGATTAAAATTTGAATTTTGAGAAAAATATTAGATTTTCAACTACATAATGGCATTTTGTTCATTTTAAATGGTGAAACAATTCCAGCGCAAATCCTGAAATCAAAATATAAAGCGAATTACTATAATAAAAACGAAATTGAAGAAATCACAGAAGTATTGATCTTTCCCCACTTCTTCCGTGATTCATTTTATCAGCTGTTCGGTGTAAATAAAAACAATTGATAAGTTCACGAATAACGAAATGACAAGTTGGTAATTAGTGAGAAAAATTAGTTAATCAAAGAATCAAGGTATAGAAGTAGTCTTTGTACTCTTTATGCTTTTTTAACTCAGCTTTCATCGAGCTTCTAAATCGTAACACTCTATTCACTTACGTTTTCTGTCCTAAATATACATTTTGCTCCGATTCTTCGCCAAATCGATTAAGCTACGATTTTCGCATCCATATAGTTTTAATTCCACAACACCGTGTATGTTACAGATGCTTGTCGCTTTGAGGTATTCAAAAACAAAAGACATGCGTTTCTAAAGCGTCATACACTCGTTGGAAACTGTGCGCTCAAAATGAGCACAAAAATCGATTTCCAACTAAATCCAGACAGTCGTTTAGATGGCAAATGGCTAAAAACCGATTTGGAAGTAGCGCTGAAAAAGAACAATGTTGCGCATTATTGGAACGAATTACTCAAAGATGGAGAATTAGTTGCTCAGGAGTACTGCAGTTCGAAAGCTTCTACTCCCGATACTGGTGAAATGACTAAACTCGTATTTGGTATTTCGACGCTTGAATGTAATACTAAATTATGTAATTTTATAGATATTTGTGGCCTAGCAAATGACGTCGAAACTGGTCAATTTTCGGCTAAAAAATTTAAATCTGATTTAACCAGCGTGTTATTAGGTAACACAGCTTCTAAGAAATTGATCGATTCGTGGACATGGAGTAAAAATACTGGTATTGTGGTAACTCTTAAAGCTCATTTAATTACCATGAACGATGTATAATCGCAAATATGTTTTAACAGATACACAAAGTGTTATCGAATGTATCAAGTTACTTCAAAAAGAACAGCAACTTTTATGCGGAGTAATAGCAGGAAATACTATTTCATCGTGTAGATTACAACAACGTGTTGTCGTCGCTTATCGTTACTTCTTGGCTCTGAGGAAACAAGCTATTTATCAAACTGCCGAACAAAATAAAACATGGAATGAAAATAGTAACGTTGAAAATAACAGGTGATTTAATGGAAATCACAATACATTGAGAACTTCGTTAATATTTTTCGTATATGTTTAGCTTATTGGATCATAGTTTTGAAATTGAATCTAACGATACTCTACCCAATAGTCCATCTTCAGATGATCAAAATAATATTTATGGTTTAGCTCGAGTCGGCACAAGAACCGCGTTAAGTTTTGCTTTTGCTTTTTTAAGAAGAGCATGGCGATCAGGTTTGTATTATTTTAATTAAAAAAGAATTTGGAAATATATTTATGCGATGTATATTATTTCGATGTAGGAGAAGACTGTGATATTTGCTCTGAATTGTTACTCGAAACATTAGATGCTTTGAAAGTACTACCTGAAGCATTATTATTTAAAGAAAGGAAATTATCTATGGTATGGATCGATATCATGGAAAAATCGTCGTCTTTTTTGCGACAAGTCGTACTCAAGTATGAGTTAAATTTACATAAATACTTGATTTCAAATCCGCCTTTTTAATCCGATTCGTTCACAGCGAATTAATAAACTCGCCGGAAAAAGTAATACCTTTGCTCGATAGGCAATACGCGTTACAAATTTTATTCGAATTGGCTATGCAAAGAGGCACAGTAACCGCTATTATAGATATGGTTTTGTTACTTTTAGCCATATCTGAAAAAAATGATAATTTACCTGGAAATAGGTACGTTCCGTGTGTTTTTTCCATATCGATTCTCATATTAATACAGAAATTTCCTCAGATACGACAAAGATGAGAATAGATACCCTTTGGTACCGTTTTTAAAACGTTTCCAGCAAGTTTTACGTTCTACATTCCATAAACTAAACGATCACGATGATCAAGATATTTGGTCGGAGAAAGAAACCGAAGATTTAGCTGTAAGTTTTCATCGAAATTCCAACTATACGCTGAATAATATTGGGAATTTTTTCAGACATGTCCAACCGAATGTTTTTTACGTTTTTTGGAGTTCCCTTCGGATGAAAATACTTCGATTGATGTGAAAACTGCTGCTGTTATTATTATGGCGTATCTTAACCGTTTAATCATTCCTTACCTACCTACTCTTTCGTATTTAGATGTAAGCGTCATAAAAATCAGAGGAAATTCTCGATTACTTGATTAACGAGGTTGTTTTATAGAACAAAAAACTCAATCAGATGGTTTTCGGGTGGGGTTGGCTGCCGTGGGAATCCAGAAATAAATCTCCATTATGTCAGGCAGCAGGAGAACTTGGAGTTGTGAAAATCATACTATCCGATAAATACATATTTTTCATATCTTTCGATAAGAAATTATACTCTTATAATTACGTCGGAGATCTTCAGGTAATTACGTAAATTCCACTTCGATCGAAGAAACCCCTCAAATTTTCATATTCTTCAGGGAATCGAGGTGGTAACTGGTTTAAACGACAAAAACATCATCGACATGGCATCCCATCCAGAAGGCAGGCATTACATGGCGCTAACCAGCGAAGGAACAGTATACTCTTGGGGTAACGGCGAAGGGGGTCGATTGGGTCACGGCGACAGTAACCCGCAAGAGTACCCCACTTTAATAGAAGCCCTTCTGGGCCACACCATTGTTCGTATCGCTTGCGGAAGTACATACAGGTATAATTAGTCATTTAGTTGACACGGACTCATCTCGAAGCTAATTCGTTGGTTTGCCTTAGCGCCGCTATTTCAACTCAGGGAGAGTTATTCACGTGGGGCCGAGGTAACTACGGCAGGTTAGGACATGGTACAAACGACGATGCCAATATTCCGCTAATAGTAGAAGAACTCAAAGGTTAATTGCTTTGGTGATTTCAATAAATATCCATTTTTAACTTATTCACCTCCGTAGGCGTTAAAATCACCGACGTAGCGTGTGGCTGCGGCGACGCGCAAACCTTAGCTGTGACCGATACCGGTATGGTTTACTCGTGGGGTGATGGAGATTACGGGAAATTAGGACGAGGTGGCAGTGAAGCGTCTAAAATACCTAAATTAATCGAATCCCTGTGTCATGTCCACGTCTCACGTGTGTACTGCGGATCGCAATGTAGTTTCGCGTTGACTGCCGATGGTGAAATATATTCTTGGGGTAAAGGTGACCATTTCCGGTTGGGTCATGGAACAGAAGAACACCTCAGATTCCCCAAAAAGATTTTCGGTTTAAAAGGTACTAATTGAGGTATACTTTAGGCCACGTTGGAGTCGAAATCTCAATAAAATGTATTTATCAGGTTTAAAAGTGAAAAAATTGGCTGTTGGGGTTACTCATGCGATCGCGTTGCTGGATAATGGCGACGTTTACGCGTGGGGTAAAAAAGAATACGCTCATTCTTCCGAAAGCGAGGCCACTGGAGCTATTCCAGAACTTGTTGTTAATATTAAATCCAATAACATTGTTGGTGTGGCATGTGGAGTCACTCAGGTTGGATTTCCAGAAATTTTTGTACCATTTAAAACTGAATTTAACTAATTCGAGACGTTTTTCCTAGAGTTTCGCCTGGAGTACGTTGAATCATTCCAAAATTGGTCTTAGGATTCCATTTGTCACCGATATTAATGAAAACAGCATTAATAAATTGAACAAGTTACTCGTAACTGTTTGCGAAGGAGTGACCACGGTTTCCGATCGGCCTCCGTCTCAAGAAAAAGAATGCCTGATTGTATCCACTTTTAATATTTTACAACTTCAAGTGAGTTAATCACTTAAACTGGAACAATTTACGGATTGATTTGCAAAATACTTTCTTTTTCTGGAATTTTTCCCTCCAGCTGCACGCAATCACAGTAAACAACGTCGATTTGAATGACCTCAGCTTAAACGTCGGATCGCCGTTGCTCAACAGTATCAAACAAATCGTCGTCGACGCAGCGATCACCAGTGGTGTCCTGGATTCAATACAATCCGCCGCTCAAGCTGCTCTTCAAGTAGGCTGGAGTATCTTACTGCCGACAGCGGAAGAACGAGCTAAAGCGTTGTGTTCATTGATGCCAACATCGGGTATGTTACATAATGAACAAAAAATTTCCAATTGGGCAATATGTCATTTCGAATTTCAGATTGGAATTGTAATTTAAGCCAAGGTCAACACTTCATGACAGATTTATTAGTTTCGAGTTTAATGGCCGATGGAGGATTGGAAGTTAGTTTGTATGCTGCAATTAAAGGTAAGCACAATTAAATTAAAAAAGAATTACATTCCATTTTTGATATTTTTTTCGCATTCCAGGCGAAATGTCGGAATCAATAAGAGAAGAAGACACGTGTCCAAATTCATCATCTAATTATTCGCCCATTCCTTTGCTTCAACTCGTCAAACAATTATTAAGGTATAATGAATATTCTCAAAAAGGAGCACCTGTGAATCTTATAATTCAAAAATTACGTATTTTTCCAGAAACGGCCTATCTCAAACATTAAGTAACTTGCAGCTTTTAAAAACCATTCAAAATACCGAGCGATCGCCCAGCTTAACGTTATTAATTAGATTTCAACGTTTATTAATCGCGCAAATTTACCAAAATAAAGCATCGGAATCGCAGTATTCGTGGGAATGCGGTAATTTCCCGTTAATTTAGGGTTTTGGAAAATTACACGATTATACCACGTTTTTTTTCCAGACGAACGGAATATGGGAGCTGAATCATTATTTATGAAGTATTTACAACATTTAATTAATTATATTTGCCAAGTCTTGAACACAGCCACGGATGTGGCTTCCCGGAGCAATAAACATTTCTATACAGTTTGCAATATTTTGAAAAATACCGGAGTCGGTTAGTACAATTGGTTCAAGAAGAGGAAAAGGACGTCGAGTTTCAACATTTTGTTTTCTTGCAGAGATTCTTCTACCTGAGTTATTAATATGTCTGATAATGTTACACGAAGAAGTGCCTCTTTTATTGCATAATATCGATTGGTTGGATTTATTCGAACCATTGTTCCATTCATTGGAACAATTCAATAGAATCATGCCTCATTTGGAGAAAGAAGACGACGACGAGATGTGTTGGCCCGGAGCTAATGGTAAATTGGTGTAGGTATTTTGGAAAATAAAATGACGTTTAAATTTGAATACATTTGCAGTGAGTAATAACGCCTCGACGTATAAAAATCCCGAAGATATGCCTTCGGTTAGAAAAGCCGATGTTGAGAATCACAACAAAGATGGCGGATTTTGGATCGTGCATAATAATAAAGTTTACGATATCCAAGACAGGTACAGAATACAAACATATTCAAATTTCATATAAATCAACATAAATTGCCGAATTTTTAGTGACGGTCCTGGCGAAATGGAAAACCTCAGGAAATACTTCAAAGGCGAATTATCGTTTAAAAACGACGACCTAATGACACCGTCGTCAGATCTCTTGCAGTCGTGTTGCGTCGGGAATTACATAGATCCGGATGAAGACGTTTCGCAGGTTTTTGTCTGTTTTAATTGACGTGGTAATTTTCCCAGTTTAATTTAATATTTTTATTAGCCTTTGGAAATGACCTATACGAACTCTTCTATGCTGGACGCGCAAAGAACATTGTCGTATTTACTGGGCTTCCATGCTCGCTGCCTTTCCGTCGGTATACCAGTTTTACAAACCGAAAAAGACGTCAGTGGTTGGCTTTCGGCGCCGTTTTTAAAAGGTGGACTTACTCCTGTGAATCCGTATGAAGAAAAAGACGAAGCGAGGAGTACCAACACGACACCCACAGAGCCACCAGTTGGTACCTCGTGCCCGTACACCGCTGATTTTCAGAATCCTTCTAATGATAGTAAATTATGGGTAAGTATTCACGTGTCCTTAGAATACGTTGAAGTTTGATACGAAGTAATCCGTGAATTTCCGACGTAGGATACTGTTTCGGCCTTTGATGCATATTTATCGCAAAATTTCAAGCATCAGTCGTTACTGTCGTTTAACTGGAATCATCCTATTGAAGAAGTGAATCGTATGTTGTTGGCTGTATTAATCAAGCATCTAGGATTAGGGCCCATGGTGCTTGAATGTTTCAAACAAGGTATTTATCTACGTCGAAATGATTCCAAATCCGAGATTAATTTATTATTTATTGACAGATAATAATACAAAAATGCCCGAACATTTCGAAGTAATTGCCAACGTACTGCATAAAACTAAATTAAAACTTATACAAATGAAACAAGAACAAAATCAGTCATATAAAGAATTATGTGTTCCGTTTCTGAATAAATGCAGGTAAGTCCAGAGAAAAATTCGATTTTACTTAAAATTTATAGCATAAATATGTTATTAAAATATTAACAATTTTTAGATTTTTACTGAACGAAGTTCGTCCAGCTACTAGTCACGAGGTCAACGCCATCGATCATTTGCAATTTCTATACGCTGAAACGAGGCTGAAAAAGACCGCAAAACATGTCATAAATTGCATAAAAGCCCAAAAACAATCTCAAGAAAATATTAAAAAATTTCCAGTTAGTTTCAAAAACCTTTAAATTTAGTAAAAATAAATCTAATTCGATTTCTTTTAATTTTAGGAGAAAAAAAACAAACAATATTACGAAGAAAAATCTACAAAAAAATCGATAAAAAGTGATTCGTCAAGAAAATTCGTCGTTAACGTGAAACCTGGTAATAATTTTGGAATCAGATTCGATTAATTATAGAATCGATATAATTCGAAGGTAATTTCATGACAGGTAAACCGGAACTGATTCATGCAATTGTTCATTTCATCACCGAAGAGAATACCGTCGATGTTGAATTAATTAGGAGAGCGATGTGTGTTCAAGTATGTCATCAAGTTAATTACCACTAAATTTAAACGTATTCAAAAAAATTGCGAATAAATTTACAAAAGAAGTTACAAAACGTCAAATCTAAAAGGAGAACTTCCATTGAATTTTTCATTTAAAATTTCGAAATTTTTCTTCCATTAATAATGAGTCATTTCAAAATCGGTTTATTGCGAGAAATTGGAAAAAAATTTAACTCAACTGAATTTATCCATTTTATGTTTTAAATTACGAATAAATTATAAAATTCCCTCTTTACATTTAGCGGATTTGTTTCTTTCGTCGGTAAGAATTTAGGACTTCGTCTCAAATCGAAGGATTTGACAATAATTGAAATTTGGTTACAGGTTGAAAGATGCAATATGCGAAAGCAAGGGTACGATTTGATGCTGGATTTGCTAAAACTTCCCACAGTCATTGCTTCGGTCAAGTACAACGTAATGAGTGGATGGCTAGTTACTTCGCCGATTTTGAATTTCAAGTACGAGTTTTATCCTGTGATCCTATTTCGTACTTAAGGACGCAAAATACTGGATTTGAGTATTTCGTGAAAAATTTTCCCCGCAAATTAAACCACGTGTTGAAATTTTCGATTTTTTCGCCTCCAAAATACGTTATTGATTTGCAGCGAAATCATCATCTTGGATAGTGTGGTGACGCCGTATGAAAAAATCGAATTATTGTACTCGAAATACAAAGTACTCCAGTGGACGTTGAATAAATTAAACAAAGCGGTCAGCCAATCCGATAAGTCATTTCGATTTTGCGTTTCGAAAGAAAAAAATACGTGTTTTTCGCAAAGGAAACTGTGCTGGATAAGGTACATGACACGTGTACGACACGTGGATTTGTAAAATGATATACTTAATATTTTATAGATTGGTCTTATCGATGATCGGGTTACTTTCTGAGACCTCAAGTGGAAAAGAATTATCATTCGTTATAAATAGCGGATTATTCGCCAGCATCGAGTATATCTTCAGAGAAGCTGGTAAGAACGACTTGCTTTCGATGTGATTTTAAAAACTATGCGATTAAATTGTTGAAATATTTTTAAAGATGCCGATCCAAATAATAAAATGTTTTTGGGGGATTACTTCCACATCGGCACTATCTTCGAAGAAGATTATAAAACGATACGAGATCGAGCAACTAGACCAACTATTCCGGTTACAACCGGGCCCGGCTTGTCATCTTATTTAAGGCCAGGTTTACGGGTGGTAAGAGGACCTCATTGTAAATGGGAGAATCAAGTTAGTACCCGTATCCACGAAAAGGTTCGAGTTCCCGTATTCGTGAAAATATTCGAGTGGACCTGTGTAATTTTACCAATTATGAATTTAGGATGGATCTGAAGGCGGCGAAGGTACGGTAATCAGTCACGTTAGCAGCGATGGATGGGTACAAGTTAAATGGGACTCTGGTGTTCGGAATGCGTATCGTATGGGCAAAGACGGTCATTACGATTTGAGACTTGCCCTCTCCGGTAATGATTTCTTCGATCAATCTTTTGATCCTGAAGAAGAGAATAGTAAAGGTATTGATTTCATGCTTGGATTTATTTCGATGGTAATTTCATCGAGTATTAATGTATTTTAGAGACCGAATCCGAAAAAACCAAAATGAAGAATCCGAATGATTTACTAAAAAGGGCATCGATCGCGTTATTGAGGATTTTATCCCTTTGTACCGGAGTTTACTCGGATAACGTGCAAGAGAGTAGTGTGCGCAAGGTGTCGCATTATTTGAGATTTAATTTACAGGTAAATTCTCGATAAACTAGACTGAGTTTTAGTAGAATTTTACCAAAAGAAAACGGATTGTTTTTCGAAGGAACGTCACAAGAAAAAATCCGATAGTAATTTAAGATCACAACGTGACTGGGCAACTTTAGGATTTATTCGTACGATCGCTCGATCTAAGCAAATCTGTTCTGCATTATGCGCCCCCTCATGGCTACTCCTTCTGTTTAATATAATCTCCGGGCAGAATGTAGAATATACTACGACAATGAGTATGCAAGTACGTGCCTGAAACGAGACCACTCTCGATACAGATTTATAATACTCAAATGCTATTTATTTCGCAGCTACAAGCCTTGAGATTATTACAAACAATTTTACCAGTTGGATTAAAGGATGTTAATTCGTATACTATGGTGATCAAGAAATTATTCCATTTATTAGGCAGCATCGGAACCCTTTGTTATCCGGATCTAGCTTTATATAATTTAGGTGAGCTTTAAAGGTGAAAAGATAACGTGGATATGTTTCATCAAAGCGTATTTTTCGCAGTTGACCACAAACCGGTGGTCTCATTGACCGCGTCGTCGACTAGTACTATTATCGAAGAATTCGTCGTATTGTTGAGGAAGCTGCATAGTATACCGGAATGGACAGACGTTTTTAATTCGTTCATGATCGCGAAACTTGCCACAGCTGCTGATTTACTATCGCATCCTTTGGTTTCGTTGCAAGTTCGTATCGAAAATCAGTCTTCGTTAAGTCACGATGCACATAATCGTTATGTAATTTCAGAACGATGGCGAAATGTCGGAAATATTGTTCGGCTCGATAGCCTCATTATTGGTATTTGGAGGTCTAGACTCGAGGCCTAGATTGGGCGGATATGTTATCGAAAATGGTCTCAGAATTGGTTGGTAATTTATATTTCATTATGGTTTCTTTCTTCAAGATTATTCAATCACGAATGTGTCTGCGCAGGCACCATTTGCAACATTTTTAGTAAAAGTGGTACAGTAATGGTTCAGTTCCATGAAACAAACGCCATCGAGCAAACTACGTTGAAACCGTTAAAAACGCTGTCATCGCCGCGGTTCCAACTCGACAAGGTGCCGATTTCCGATTTATTCCTGGATACGTGGGCCACTCTGATATCTATGGCTTCGTTGAATCACATCAAAAAGCATCATTTAGGTAAATTGAACGATTCTCCGATGATGAGCCAGTTCTATTGATTTGGTATTTTCGCAGCATCCGTTAGTATCCCTTTGCTGAGGAATCAGCAACAAATCCTGAGCGTTATAAAAGCCGGTAGGGTGTTGTTGAATTACCAATCACGTCTGCGAAAGGTTTTAAAGAGACCCACTCTCGAACCACATATGTCTCTGGAGACTTTAAATGAAACCGATAACATCGACGATGCCAGGCAATCTTTACTTCTTCATCAACTCATCATTAACGCTGTTCAGCCAACTTCGTTGAATCCAATATATACCAGGAGAGAATTAGAGGTGGGTTTTCCGCCAGATTACATATGTCGTCAAATAAATTTAGTTATTTTTGACATCCTCATGTCTTGGCTATGGCACACAAAATCGAGAATCGTCACGCGTCACGCAGTTGTCATGGGAATCGTCGTCAAGGTGACGTGTCATGCTCATGAATGATAATCTTGAAATTTTCATGACATGATAACATGTCATAGATGACAGGTCGTTGTTATGATGACATATCACGATCATGTATATACCATGACACACGTTGTTGTCATGGTAACGTGTCATGCTCATGAGTGATAATCTTGATATTTTCGTGTCATGATAGCATGTCATGGATATGGTGACATATCATGATTATAAGTGATGTAACGTACTGTACCATAACAAGTCATTGTCATGGTGACGTATTATGGTTTTGGTTGGCATGTGATATGTAATGACTCATTACGATGAACGTCATTGCAATGGTCAAGTGTCATGGTCGTGAGTGATATATAATCGTATCTTGGTAATATATCGAATGACATGTCATGGTGATGTGTCATGACATCATTATGGTAATAAGCGTGGCGACGTCTCCTGATGAACATCGTTGTTGCGACGTGACATGAAAATGTCACCCTATGTTCCGGATCTACACACAAGCTAATGCTTTATGGTATTTTTTTTTTTTTGTATTCAGGAAGCCGCCATAAATATAAGTCAATACTTAGCCGTGGATTTCTACGCGAAACAGAAAAGCGTTTTAGATAATCACACGAGTAACAAAAACATCGATAAACCAGCTCGATGTCCATCCCCTCCCCCTACTCCTTTGATGACTCAATTAATAGAAATGGGATTTTCCAAGAAAGCCGTAAAAATCGCCCTAAAAGCTAGAAACGAATCCGACACCGAAGCCAATATCGACCAACTGGTCGCTTGGCTTCTGCAATACTCCGAAGAATGCCAAATAGTAGCTGATTGTTTAACCTCGATGGAGAATAATCGCGAAACCTTAAACGATAGCGGTACATCTACCGTGATGGTTCCCAAAGTAGGTAACTTGCCGACATAATTTGAGGTGTTTTAATAAACTTCTGCGTTAATTTTAGCGCCCGGATGAGCCATTTAAAAAAAGAAGTGATTTTGCGGATCAAAATGATTATGCGGTTTATGTGAGGAGTCACGCGACCGCTGGTATGTTAGTACGGTGCTGTCGATCTTACGACGAGGAAATCTACGAAGGAGATATTGGTGTCATTGTGAAAATTAACAACGGCGAATTGCACGATTTGAATTTACAAGTGATGAATATATCCCCATTAGCGTTTAGGTTGAAATTTATCTTAAATTTATACTGCTTCATAAAGGTGGACTGGGAAAGTAAAGGATACACGTATTGGGTTCGTTTCATCCACGTGGAACTGATCGATAAACAGAACATTAAACCTATGATAAAAGTCGGTGATACGGTTCGCGTCAAACCATCCGTTGTTCATCCTCAATTCAAATGGGGTTCGATAACGCACAGCAGCGTAGGAATCGTAAAAGGTGAATAGATACAGGAACGAGGGAATTATGGAATTTATTATTATCCGTGTTTCCACGTAGCGGTCACCCAAAGCAATGGACAAATCACCGTCGACTTCCCCACACACGCTGGATGGATCGGTAGGATTTCCGAAATGGAAGTGTTGCCGCCTCATCATCAAGATATATCGTGCAATTATTGCTTCATGAAGCCCATAATCGGAGATCGATTTAAGTGTAAAACCTGCGAGAGCTATAATCTTTGCGATAGTTGTTTTTATTCGCCGCACGATCATCCGCATAACTTTTTCCGGATCGTAGAACCAGGTGAGTAGAAAGGCACGAGGACTCGAACACTCAACCACCTCTCACCTGAATATCATCGAAATACCTTTTGTTTTGCAATTGCTACGTTTTGACAAATGAAAATACATTTCAGGAAGCGCCGGCATTTTCGCTGGTAAACCTAGAAAAGTGGAAAGAAACGGAACCTTAACGATCCTCGAACCAGACGTCATTGAAGATACTCGGGCTTGTATCAAGAAAATAAAGACATCCTCGCGGGAAAACTGGGCGGCCCATTTGCTTGATACAACTTCGGATAATTACTGGCAAAGTTGCGGGTCGCAAGGCAGGGTGAGCGATTTTGCGATATTCAATATCACAATTTTATTTATCGCTTGTTGAAATTTTTTTTGAATTTTTTCATCAATTTCTATAGCATTGGATACGATTGGAGATGTGCCCGAATATATGTATTCATCGCTTGAAAATAAGGGTCGATTCGAGCGACACGAGTTATATGCCTTCGCTGGTTAAAGTTTACGGCGGAGATAGTTTCTCATCTATGGTGGAACTTTCGGCTGTTCATATTCTTGCAAACGATACCGTCGTTAAATTATTGTCGAACGTGCAAGAGGTAAATTTCGTACTAATGATGTTCATCATCAATTTTTTTTATTAATGTGAATATTTGGTAGTATTATGCATGCATTGAAATTGCCATCAAGATGTGCCAAAAGGGAGGAATTGATTGTAAAATCCATGCCATCTATGTCACCGGAAAGAAGAGATCTACTAATGATTTACCACATAATGCTGGTTTCTTGGCTTCCGATTATAATGATATTCAAGTAAACATTTGAAAATTAGAGTACTCCAAGTGTACCAGAAGTACTGAGATTATATTCTTAGGATATCGTATTCCCGGAAAATCATCAAGTCGGGGTGTCCCCAGAGAACAAGGTATTTGCGTGGGGTCTAAACGACAAAGATCAATTAGGCGGTTTAAAAGGATCCAAGGTGAAATATCCATGTTATGCGGAAAATCTATCCGCCCTGAGGCCAATACATATCGCCGGAGGATCGAAATCTTTGTTTGTGGTGTCGTATAATGGAAAAGTACGTCTTATGGGAGTCTTCGCGTTCACGAACTTGGTATAATTTCGAGAATTACAGGTTTACGCTTGTGGAGAAACAACCAATGGTCGTTTGGGATTAGGTACAAGTAGCAGTTCGTCGGTTCCTCGCCAGTTGGCTGCTTTGAACCGATATATCGTTCGTAAAGTAGCGGTGCATTCGGGTGGTAAACATGCTATGGCGTTGACACTCTCTGGAAAGGTACGCTCATCGGGTGATGGTTGTGGTACCATTTTAATTTGACTTTTGGCATAGGTTTTCTCTTGGGGAGAAGGCGATGACGGTAAATTGGGCCATGGTAACACGTTGAATCTCGAGAAACCCAAGATGATCGAGTACTTCAAGGATAAAAGGATCAAAGAGATCGCATGCGGGAGTTCGTACAGCGCTGCTATTACAGCTTGTGGTGAATTATATACTTGGGGATTAGGGGAATATGGTAGATTGGGCCATGGAGATAGTATAACTCAAAATAAACCTAAATTGGTACGCGAATTTTATTCCTGAAGGAGTGGAAAGATGGGAGATGACAATTTATGATTATAGGTTCGAGCATTACTTGGTAAACACATCATCAAAGTTGCCTGCGGAAGTAGAGACGCACAGACGTTGGCGTTGGATAATGAAGGAATGGTGTACTCTTGGGGTGACGGTGATTTCGGTAAATTGGGCCGAGGCGGCAGTGAAGCTTGCGATTTACCTTGTAACATAGAATACCTCAATGGTAAAGGAATCATACATGTTGATTGCGGAGCTCAGTTCTCGTTGGCGTTGACCAAATCCGGACAGGTATTTTTATTAAAACTTTATAGAAAATCGCAAACTTAAAGCTCAACTTTAATCGCAGATATGGACTTGGGGCAAAGGAGATTACTACAGACTAGGCTTAGGTACAGATCAACACGTAAGAAAACCCACATTGGTGGCTTCACTGAAAGGAGTCCACATCGTGGATGTGGCCGTCGGAGCTCTTCATTGTTTAGCTGTATCATCCAACGGATTGGTAGGTATAGGTATGTGCTGGAAAATACCAGATGAATATTCCATCTCTTCGTAGGTTTACGCTTGGGGTGATAACGACCACGGTCAGCAAGGCAACGGCAGCACAATGGTGAATCAGAAGCCAACCCCTGTGAGTAATTTTGATAACACACGAATTAACAGAGTCGCCTGTGGGTCTTCTCATTCGGTCGCCTGGCAAGCCTACGAACCTCCTGGATGCCGAAGCGTCGAGCCTATACCATTCGATACGATAAATGATCCCCTTGGAACTAACATGCTCGGTTGGTTAAGTAACTAGGTGCAGGAAATGCCTATGAAGTGGAAATAATTCATGTATTGTTGAGTAGGTATATCAGAACCTAAAAAAGAAAACAGCGAAGGAAACGAAGAAATATCGGGTATGAATTCCTTCCCCCCGCCTCCGTCGTTATCCAAACAAATATTATCCTTGGAGTCGAATGTAGCCAAACAAACGGCCTTGCAGCATGTGCTTAATTCGTTGAGGGTGATGTACGCCAGAGATGCGGTTGTCGCGGCGTTATCGTCGTCGATTAAAATTGAAAGTACAATTGGTGGTACGTTCGATGTACATAACTTAATATCACCTTTTGAGTGCTCTTACAACAGACCATTTTTATAGAAGAGAAAGAAGATTTGGATGAGATGATCGCCAGCACGACGAATGTCTTATCTGAATCATCCATTTCGACGATCGCCAGAGGCGGCGGCGAAGCACCTGCTGCGGTCATCGAATCCAGTGACGAATTGCCATCTTCGGTATAGAACCCACCAAAGTTAGCTAGAGTGCTTTGAGTCAGCTCTCAGGATTTGTATTTTCAGAGTAATATGACTACCCCGGATGAAGTGGAAAATCCTCTGAATGCGTTTCAATCCAATACCAGCTCCGGGAGTGCTTCTTATCACATGAGCGTTTCCAGGATGTCCGCGAGTACCATGTCCATGATCGCTGCTACGTTGAAATCAAATTCTCAGGTATATATTGATTGATTAATTTATTGTTTTCTGCTGTACACGGATCAGCGCAACAAAAGCGCTATACACGCCAGGCAGTTTACATTACTAGAACAATTGCTATAAAGTAACTACATATGTATTATAGAATATCTTGGGCCAGCCCTTGGCTGTAGGCGCCGATAGGTAGTAGGTTGGGTTAAGGAAACTAATACCTCTATTTCGTGCATCCGTTCAAAGCTCATTTGAGTTAACGTGAACGTGCGTAAGTGTTCCTCTAGTGATGGTAGTTCAAGCTCTTTTCGCAATTGAAGATTTCTAATGAACCATGGTGCTTTGAGGTTGATACGTAGTAGTTTATTTTGAAATGTTTCTAGCTTTTTGATGTTGGTTTGTGAAGTCCTGAGCCATGCAATACATCCATAGGTGAGAAGAGGTCGTAGCAGAGCTCTTAGTTTACAGCACTGGAATGAATCATTAAAAAATATAGGAGGGAAGTATGCATATAAAGTGGCATCAAAAAATATGAATTAGGGGAGGGGCTATAAGGTTATAATTAAATTATGAATAATTAGTTTTCGCGGAAAATCCATCAGCGTATTCAAAATGAAAGAAATTATCACCCAAGTCGAATGACTCAAACAGCGTCACGATCCGATCATCCGTTCTCAAGATGTGGAGCTAGAAGCTGGAAAACAAGATACCGGATATGGTATCTTGAAGTGAGGAAAGAAATGAGGCTGAGGTATGTGCGAAGGTGCGAAATATAATGAAAATTCGGATGCCGCAAAGCGCAACTTCGTATGTTTGATGGTTCGCGAGATATTCGCGATAATGAATGATTTTTTTATAGCAAAATCAAACCTAACTCAACTTCTCTTTCAGGATGTACCAAGGTCTGAATGATTTTTAATATCAAAATCACACCCAACCTAACCTCTTTTTTTTTTTATGGTTCCCCAATCCCAATTAGTTGGGGCTAGTGTATTGATAAATATTGGGATCACAAATTTCAGTGACCCAACCTAACCTAACCTCTCTTTGAGAAGGTACCAAGATCTGAATAATTTTTTATAGCAAAATCGATATTAAATTACTGTTGACACCTTCACCGATGGTATTGCTTGTGGAAACTAATCTCATATAAAAGTTATAGTTCATACTGAGCAAATATATTAAAATGGATTGTCGCAAAGTCTACACTGATAGAAAATACCTGAGAAATTACCACAGTGATCTTGAAATTTTTATCCGCGAATTTATATCTAGAATATTTAGTGTATCCGATAAGAAGTATCGGTTATAAAAAAGTCCTAATGAGCAAGGATGTTTTTCATATTGAAAAAAAATCGTCCAGAGCGATGGCCATTTATATGATAAAATTCTACTAAATTCACTGATAATAACTAAAAATATCAATAAAATTCCCAATAAATTTATTATTAACATTACTCTCATTTTATGGCAAATTTTTCAGAAATACCGATTTATTAATTGTTATGTTAGTTGATTAACAAGTTGAACAAAAAATATATTTATTTGGTAATATCGATTACAAAATTAAAAAAAAAAAATGTTCTTCCATTTCCATCACAATGGAAATTACATTTAGTCAGGATCCGGCAGGACAAAAATACCTTTCCTTTTTTTCACCGGCGTTGTTCGAAATACTGTAGGAAAAGGTAAAGAAATCACTTGCTTACCCGACTCATCAACCAATGACCCGAATGTTTCATCAAACTGAAATATTACCGAGCGTTTTATACAATTCGCTTAAATTACAATAGGCTTACCTGTCTTCTAGAAAGAAAATTAAGCAATTGTGGCGGTAAACTATTAACTAATATTCCGTTTAAAGTTTCACTAGTCGTGGAATCATGCATGGTAGCATTGAATGTAGGATCTTTCGCAAAGGGCACAAAATTTCCATACCAAGAGAATGTGAATATACTTAGGACAAGTTGACTATCTCCAGGTTTTTTGATTCTTTTCATGTATTCTTGAAACGGTACGAACAACGGGTTATCTATTCCTCCCTTGAATTTTTCGCGTTTAATAAAAAAGTTGATAATTGAGTTTAAAATGAATACTAACGTTGATAACTCTGATAGGAATTATGGCCAGGTATACTGCACCATACTGCGATGCATTTTGAAACGTATTGTAGCGTTTTTTATCGAAGAAATAATCAAATATTTTGAATGTAATACTGTTTTAAAAAAATCATGCAAATTTAATAATTTCATCGGTGTCGTTGTTGTTCAAAATTCATAAAGTTTACTGATTTTTCACGTTGGTCCAATAATATGAGAATTCATGAAATGTGTAAACAGAGCATTTTAACGGACCTCCTGATACAATTCCTTTTGTGGTCTCCGGTGGTATTACTTCAACTATAATTTTTTTATTATTATGTTAACATCTAATCACATCAAATAAAAAATATTGTTTGAAAATTTCACCTGCAGTTCCTGTAAAAGTCACGTTCCATATTTCCAGGGCTCCTGTATTAAAAGTAATTTTGGGACTATAAGGATACTTGCATGAATTGGCACTTGAACCTAAAAACGTTTTTTTAAAATGAATATTCATTTTAAAAAAAATTATTACTTGTTTTAAATATGATTCTTCAACGAGTTCATCGAACCTGATTTTTTACCATCTACGAATATTAATTCAACGTAAATGATTATGAACAGGACTTGGTATAAAAAACGTGCTGAAGACATTTTGCTTTAGTCACCTTAGTCGTAGTGATTTTTAAAACTTGGGAAATGCGCTTTTAAGCGTTTTCATGGTCATGTCAAAATGTTTAGTATTTTTTTTTTTGTTGCTATAACTGCACAAGAAAGTTTGATGTTTCTTTGTCGGATAATAAGTTTTTTTTATCGCTTGGTAAGAATATAACATTTGTTGCTTGTTTTAAAAATTTACAACGAAGAATTTACATTTTAGTACTTCTATAAACTATAACTTTTCTTGGAAATGCCATAACTAAAGCTTTAACACGGCGGTGACTTGTAATTTTCTATTATGACCTGCGGTTGTTTGGCTGATGAAGTTTCTAGATAACCTGAGGTTGTTATTTTGTTGCCTTTGAAAAAGTAATGGAGTTTGTTTACAATCTGTGGTTTCATTACATTGATTTAAAAAGAGAACGACTTTACTTTCGATGTCAATTTTTCGACTAATTTTTATTGCATTTTTTGAAAAAAGTAATTTAAGCCGATTTTCTCGTTTTCCCTATTACATTTTTCAAGGAACCTTTCTCCTATTTTATAAATAAATGTATTTTTATAACTATGGAATTTATGAGGAAAAGCTTCATATAAAAAGTATGCCTCGTTATTTCCTATACTTTTTTTGTGATTACAAGAGTACAGATTGAAGCAATCGTTGTTCCTCAAATTTAGAAAACCCCGAAAAAACACCCAAAGTGGAATCTTTCACTATTAAACCTGCTGATGACAAAATGTATCCAGAATTATGTAACTTTCATGCGAAATGCATTGCGAAACATTGTTCTGTGTTTAATTTTAGAGGTTCCGCTTTTCTTGCACTTTTCCCTCGTCTACTCGTATGGAATGAAAACTTATAATATTTTGAAGTATCGAAGAATTGGAATGACCTTGGAGGAATTTTTATGTAATTTTATATCTCACGAATTCGAATTTGTTATGAATACCGCAGCAGTTGCTTTTATAAATTAAGAAATCGGAATCGAATTGGCGGTTTTTTGAAGATTGGAACATTTTTTTAATTATAGATATTTTAATGAAAAAAAAAAAAGAAAGAAAAACTGAGTATCTGTTTTGCAACCTCCTCAATCTAAATTAAAAAATTTTTTTTTAAATATTCGCAACCTTTAATAAAATTTTACTTTTTTCCAATTTAAAAATGTCCTAAAAAACGTGAAATTTTGGGTGGAAATTTTCATAAATCAATTGTATAATGTAAGATTTGAAATTTCGATAATTCAACTAGTTTTTTCATAACTTAGATATTTACCTCAATATTTTTCGTTAAAAAATTTCTTTTCAGTAATTTTCTTTAAATAATGAAAAATTTTATTGCTATAATTTTTTAAATATCCATTTTTTAATTAAAAAAAAAATATATATAGGTACTTAACAAGGAAACCTCTTGAGGTGACCGACTCGGATTTGGAGTGGAGTTAGATTTTTGGAAAGAACATATCAAAAAACCCCTCGAACCAAAATTTCAGCTGCCCAAATTAACTTCTCGATTTTTGGCGAATTTTTGAAAATTGAAAATTACGAAATTTCCATTAAAAATAGGCTATTTAAAAAAAAGTGTTAATCTGGAAAAATAATTTTAAATCGCGTTAAACGTATTTTCTCTCCAATTCAAACCCGCGGAATCCAAAAATCGCATTGTCGAGAAGTTTTGGAGCCTCCAGCGCAATTTCCGTTTTTCTCCAGAAATTTCGAAATGCTCCAGAAGGCGTCCGTATGAGATTGGGCCGCTAAAAACTTGATTTTTGTTCTATAGGTACATTCGAAAAATAAATTAATTTAAAATAAAAAATCATATAAAAATTTTTAAATAACTCGCGATATCGTTAAAAATATAACTGTGTATTAATTTATTTTTTATAACTTTTTTGAAAAAATAATCTTGTGTTTTCACGAGTGACAAGCGTTTAAAAAATTTCAGAATAGAAATTAGGAGGATGAGCGTGATTTAAAATACTGAAAAAAAATCATTTCGGAATATATCAAGTATTTAACGAACAAAAAATTGACCAAAGGGTATTTTATTCCACACTCCCCCCTCCCCGTCTTCCTTTAATCCTCTTCGATGTAAATTTCATGTGCGGTGGTAATTTTTCGCTTAAAATCTTCTAATTATGAATTACTTTGCAGGTGATCGGCGTGACAGATACTGATATCGTGAATCTTTCGATTTTGGATGATTTCACGAGTTTACTGGGCTCAAACGACGCTCGTATCTTGGTGGATTTGTTGAAACTGGCGGTCACCGGTCGGATGGGAGATATCGCCAAGGAGACGCTTGCGAATGTTATAAAAAGTTGGTGACACTGTTCGCTTAATGAATGAAACGGAAAAATAATTTAATTATTTGACAGTCCTAGCTTCATCGGATCCGTCGATAGCTGCGATGATACTGGAAATATGCGTTTTTGAGTTGGAAGACGTGGCCATAAATAATAATATCTTGCACGCGTTACCATGCCCGATGGTGCAAGAGAGCACGCATCCTTATAGTAACCAACATATTACCAAGGGTTCGGTCAGGATACCAGGTATTTTTTTTTCAATGGAGGTAGTGATTTGTTACTAAATATTAAATTTTTGTCGATCTTCAGGAGCAGACATGTTGAGGGTCGAGTTTGACCGGAGATGTAGCACGGAACGGAATCGAGATACGTTGAGCGTGTTCGATCCGTTTCGAACAAAAACCCACGTCATGTCGGGACGTAACGTGGACGAATGGGTTCCGCAAGTTTTCATTCCAGGTTCGTGGTTTTTAGTGTATTCACAGTGGAGACGCTTTTGATGGCTTGTTTACAGGCGACGAAGTACGCTGGAAGTTCTTGAAAGATATGCAGAATAACGGTTGGGGATGGAAATTCACGGTTTATCCGATAATGGGTAAACGACGTTATGGATCCGATCGCGACATCTTGTCTAAGCCTTCGATCGAAGTTGTCATGTGCCTGTTATATCCTTGCTTGATTGTCGACCCTCCAGAAGGCATTGTTCGAAGATTGATCGCAGCATTGGCCTCGTGTGCTCAACTAACCACGTTGGCGGCCAAAGAACGGATGTGGTGTTTAGATAAGATAACGGAATATATTAAATCGCCATTGAAAAAGATGCTCCAAATGCCTACTTTCTTACAAACCAGCATACTCGATTCGCCGCTCTCAAATTTAATGCGAGCTTTACCTAGGTTATTAGTGAAACAATACGAATACGAAGATCATTTGCTTAAAAGAGGCAAGCAGTTGTTGTATAGTCCATTTTTCAAGGTTGTATTTTGAGTTCACCAGCATCTGAAAGAATTTAAAATTGACGTGTAACGATTTATATGTAATTAGTCTATTATAGCTTTGGCTTGCGAATTAGAACTAGATTCGCAAGCGCTATGCGGCGAAACTGGGAAATGGTCTTGGTTCAAGCATTATTGTATGGCTCGACGAGTAGCAGACGCATTAATCCATCGTACAACTATACCCAAAGCTTTTTGTCTCGAGGTAATTTCATATTTTATGCTTTTCGACTTATGTAACTCATGATTACTCCCAAAAGGTACGCAAAGTTATCGAACACGATCCCAGTTTCACCAGAGAGTTCTCGAATGATTACGAAAATAACGAGTTATTCACGCGGGAACACGACGAGCAACTGTTGATGTGGCTAAATAGGTGAGTACATCGTCGAAGAAGCTAAATACGAATTTATCGAGAGACTTGGCTTGAATAGGAAACCAGAAAATTGGAATTTATCGTGGTCAGGCAGCGGCGTGATTTACGGCTGGGGCCATAATCATCGAGGACAACTTGGAGGAGTTAGTGGTAATCAGGTGAAGATACCTACTCCTTGCGAAGCGTTCACGTCCCTTAGACCGGTTCAGTTGGCTGGAGGTGAACAATCGTTGTTTGCTATTACCTCAGAAGGACGAGTATACGCGACAGGTATAATAGGTTGTAAATCGTGCATGGTTATGTGAATATTTTAAACGAGTATTTATGCAGGGTTCGCTGATAAAGGACGTCTGGGTATTGGAGATATATCTCATTTAAATCAGGCTAATCCGTTCATCAGTACTCCTATGTTATTGGAACCTTTGACTAAAGTTTTCATCAAAAAGGTGAAGCGTTAATTATGTTTTTAAAAATATGAAATTTTTTCAAGTACACGTGTATAGGGTGTCGCAGAAGTCCCGCACGGTACCTTTTATTTTTGATTGGGAGGTGATAGCCAAAAAAATCTGCCGGTTTTATACTTCTCTGGTGAGGCGCATTCCTAGAGGGGGTCAACAATTTTTGGACTACATACAGGGTGTCCCACAGACCACAAAACGTGTTTTTTCTCCCGAAATTTAAATGGAAGGGGTATGTTATTATGTTGGAATCGAACACTACGCCCCAGTGTGGTGATGATGAAAAAAAAAATTTGGCAACCGGTTCAGTGGTTCTCAACCGGTTATCAATAACTCCTTGGAAAAAAGAGATACGAAAAAATTTTTCAAACAAAAGTTGTAGAGCGTCAAAAAATATAAATTTTTTGTCCTATTCATTTTTTCAATCGGTTTGATATTTCATGACTAGAAGAGATTTTTATCAGAAATGTTAGTGCAACTTTGCTTTCGAGCATTACCTGTGAAATATCAAACCGGTTGCAAAAACGAGTAGGACAAAAAATTTATATTTTTTAATGATCTACAACTTTTGTTTGAAACATTTTGCTTTATCTCTTATTCGCTGGGCCCATCGGTTTTCCATGACTTCTTTTTTATCACCATTTCGACAAGAATATCGGCTACGAGCAATAGTCATGAAATATCAAACCGGTTGAAAAAATGAATAGGACAAAAAATTTATATTTTTTGACGCTCTACAACTTTTTGTTTGAAAAATTTTTTCATATCTCTTTTTTCCAAGGAGTTATTGATAA
>QBDW01001214.1:0-14549 GCA_003261595.1 Maconellicoccus hirsutus
CCTATAAAAATAAATCGCTGAGTAAGCATCTCAGGTGATAAGCAATCGGTAAATTCGTAAAACAAATGATGTTTACCTCCGAAATAGGTATATCTATACCGGCGAAGAATTCTTTAGTGTCTAACATAATAGGAGCAGCTCCGCTGAAGTAGTGTCGACATTCGGAAAATCCTAAGCCATCTTTAATTTTATTACAGACTAGATATTGAAACATACTCGGTATTTTGTTCATCAAAGGCATCGAATATCTGCAACATGATACTTAAAAGCTTAATTTGGGGTACCGCACAAAATCACCAAATCGGTTAAAAACTAGTTAAAACGAAAGAGGGGGTTGTAAGAACTACTACACCGTTTGAATTTTCAAAATCTGTTCATTAGGTCCCGAGAAATAAATTTTTAAACTTTGTATGCAGTAAAAACGTTACCCCGACGCGCGTGCTGTAGTTGTGACGTCACTACTTGGAAACGCCAGTTGGTTATATGCAAATTAACGTTTTCGCGTAATTCATTCGCTAATTACGCGAGATCGCGGACACTTACAGCGTTGCCCGTGGGCTCATGATTTAGAGGAAATCATGATCTTCACGGTGCATTTTTTATTTTTATTTTTCATTCATAGAAGTCGAGATATAGCTTTGTAAAGGTGGCATTAATGGGATGCGATATGGTTATTTTGGGCATGAAACGATCGTTTTCGCAAAAAAAATTTGTAAAATGATAATTTCTCATAGAATCAGTAAAAAACATTACCGCAACCAACCTAAGGGATGTTCTAAATACAAAGTTGCACATTAAAAGGCGTAAAAGGGGGCTGGTACCTCGAAACCGCAGTTTTGTCCTGTTTTTTCGCGTTTATTTTGGAGGGTTATGCTTTACAAGCGAATATTCAATTACAAAATTGAAGTAAATTTAATCCTCTACGTAAAAAACTGAACAGATAAACTGTGCAGGGGAGCTGGTACCTCATAACAAGTAATTTATTGAGTACCTCAAAAACCGTGTTTTATGCCGTTTATTACTTTAATGTTGGAGGAACAGCGTCGGTGTGAAAATTTTCCATGAACCATAAAAGGGAGCTGGCACCTCAAAGAAAACGCGTTTTAGGCAGTAAATTACGTTTGTCTTCGCGGGAAAGATAGTCACACGAAAATAGTGATCAGTAAATTGAAATCCGATGTTCAAGATCCGTTTCATGTTCGTTGAAATTTTATAGAGAAGTTCTTTTCTTTATGATTTAATGTGAACGATGCATGAACCCCCGTTTAAAATTTAGCTAGAGACCCCATATGACAAGAAATTTTATTTATTTCAATTTTCTGAGAACTTTTTTCATGTCGCCACCTTTCCCCCTACGACAAACACGAAAACCTGCATAAAACATGTTATGCGAGGTACCAGCCCCCTTCTACGACATATTTTTCATTCTAGTTTTGTGATAAATTTTAACAAATTCTGAATTTGCAATGGATTATTTCCATTTGAGAACCGTCGCATGCGTAATAAACGCGGAAAGCTCAATAAATTACTTGTTACGAGGTACCAGCCCCCTTGCACAGCTTACCTGTTCAGTTTTTTACGTAGAGGATTAAGTTTACTTCAATTTTGTAATTGAATATTCGCTTGTAAAGCATAACCCTTCCAAAATAAACGCGAAAAAACAGGACAAAACTGCGGTTTCGAGGTACCAGCCCCCTTTTACGCCTTTTAATGTGCAACTTTGTATTTAGAACATCCCTTAGGTAGGTTGCGGTAATGTTTTTTACTGATTCTGTGAGAAATTATCATTTTACAATTTTTTTTTTTGCAAAAACGATCATTTCATGCCCAAAATAACCATATCGCACCCCATTAATGCCACCTTTACAAAGCTATATCTAGACTTCTATTGAATGAAAAATAAAAATAAAAAATGCACCGTGAAAATCATGATTTCCTCTAAATCATGAGCCCACGGGCAACGCTGTAAGTGTCCGCGATCTCGCGTAATTAGCGAATGAATTACGCGAAAACGTTAATTTGCATATAACCAACGCGCGTTTCCAAGGTAATGACGTCAAACGGATGTTCCGTAAAAAACTTGTCGTTTTTGGCGGTTGCGGAAAAACCAAATTTTGGGATTTTTTTCTCGGCTTCTTTGGGGTCGAATGATGCGCGGTTTGTTTTGTTCGATTTCTAATTTTTTACTTCATTAGCATGATTTTTTTCAGCAATAGTGTTCTGTACCCCATTATATCAAAATATCAAACATTTTTTCTCTCGATAATTTCAAATTTCGCCCATTCCAATTTAACAATTTAAAAAAATCTCAAAAATAGAACCAACGAGTTATTACAACTCGTAAAACTTTTCGTTATCGAAGAAAACCCATGTAAAAACATTGAACTTCGGGTACGTTCGTTAAAATAAAAAGCACCATAAAACCACCGACGCACCCGTTGGCTAGATGTTTATATTTATGAGTCATCACGGACGAGGTTCCATATAACAACCACTTTTTAAACATCGGTGCGCTTTTCACTTTAGCTTCGATTCCTTCCTTGATTTTTTCCCATATTCTCGGCACACCGAAAAATATCGTCGGTTTAACAGCTTTCAAATTATCTAACAATGTTCCCTGCGAAAAAAAAACATCGAAATTAAAAATCTATTGAAAAAAAATCGTAATAAAAACAGCCAGGGTGAATATTAAAATGGAAAAAAATGAGGTTTCAATGTCACTCGCCAAGCCTCAAGTAACCGAACTAGTTTTTGCACGCAAGACTATCAAAAAGTAAATTTACAATGAAAATTTTCCATTTCGGTGAATGCCATGTTAAAAAATCGGATATAATGCGAATATTTTGAATATTCCGTTTCCGCTATTAGCGTATTTTCAAGGGGACGACGAGATGAACAAATTTCACAAATATTTCACGATTAATTTTTTTTCATTGATGAATTATTCGTTTTGCACGCATCAATGCTAGACAAATGTTGCCATTTTTTTTCACGTCGGCCTTGATTCGTAAAACATGAAATTTCGCGATTACATCTGCAACACGATTTACAGTCTTAAACATTTCTGTCGATATATAAAGTATACTTCGTATGTACAGGAATTTGGTAAAATGACTTTGAACTTAAACATAATTTCAAGGTTGTTTTCTAGATACGAAAAGGATTCAAATTCTTATCGTTTATTTCGCTGACGAGTGTTATTTTCTTGGAATACAAATCTGTCATGGAAACTTCGTACTTTTAACTAGAACAAAATAACTATCACGGAGATTGATTATGATCGATCAGAAGTCCGGTACGTAGTATTATATCCTCCACGTGTTTATTATACGAAACAAACACACACACGCGCACATTGGTCATAGTGCTCCATAGATAGGATAATTTAGCCGAGGACGAATGATGATTTTCATATTTGATCAAATCATTATACCGATTTCTGACAATTACGACGTGAAAAATAAAGTATTTACTAATAAATTAGTAGGTATTTTCGATTCGAATTTATACCTTCAATACGTTCGCATCAGCGAAATAGATAGTTCCTCCAACTTGTATGGTTAAACACAAGATAATCTGAAACAAAAAATCATCGTCATCTTCGAGTAAAAACATGTGCCAATCATACAGGTATTCGTATCAAGACGACAATACCCTTTTAAACCAGAAACAAAAAAACACGTACAATTAAACAATCCAGTTAAATAATTGTACCCGGCAGATGACTAACCTGCGCTATAAGTTCAGTACGAGAAAAAATGTGGGTAAACTCGAACCCGTATACTTGATTATACGTGCGAAGAAGGTAATTAAATAAGTCAATTAGGTTTTTCCGAATAAAACACGTTTTCGTTTCGGCATCGAGGGATGATATTTTTTGGTAAAAATGTAAATACCTGTTCGGCAATATGACTTAAGGGTAAATATGTAAGAACTCTTTCGCTTCTTTCTTTGAATTTCACCAACTCTTGTATAGCTTTGGCAGTGAATACTAAATTATCGTGACTCAACATAACACCTTTCGCTGGTCCCGTAGTTCCTGACTGAAAAATATCTATTTATAGTCAACACATTCGACGTAGGTAGGTATCACAACGAATGTTATTTATGGTATAATTACTGTGAATAAAATAGCGCAGCATTCATTAATGGCGATATTTTTCGTAGCATTTTCCAATTGTTCGTTTGATTCTTTCTCACCAATTTCCATTAGTTCTCTCCACTGTGAAAAATACGTAAAAAATTCAACGAATTTACAACATTTTTGAACACGTGCGAGTAAATAGGAAACCAAAAACGAATTAATTCCAGGTTATTAGTTGTATTGCTTGTTAAATACTGTAATAACATTATATACAATGTATGACCTTCAATTTGAGGCTATGAAAATTTTTCGTACATACAATTATTGGATTAATAGGTATGATTTTTTTTTTGGTCATTTTTTGTCCCAAATTTCACCGGTAAGTACTTACTGAAAGAACACCAGCGTGACTCGGAGTGCCTTCTATTTGTACGATGGCTTTTACATGAGGAGCTTCGTCACGTATTTGAAGAATTTTTTCCAACTGGATGTTATTCTGAACTACGACAATATTGCAGTAACTTTTTTTCAAGCAATGTAAACACGCTTCCGGTGAATTGGTGGTATAGATACCGGCTTGGATACCGCTACGTGAGATAAATAATACGGTTAATGAACCACTTAGCAGATGTAATTTTCATACTAAACATATACGGACTACGGAGTATAAACCTGAAGTTCGGTTTGATTCATCCTGAAAAGATATAATTTCACGAGAGTAATTTCGCTCCGGCATCGTAATTTACTTAGAATCGCAACAAAAATATAGGTTTGTAAGGACATTGATAGTGGAATAAATCTATTCCGCAGACAAATCACCTTTCACCTGATTTCGTACTTGAAGAGGAAGTACCCAGCATGCTTGGTCAATAACTCGACACGTATGTATGACCTACAGTAGGTCTAGGTACTTGTGATATTCTATATCAACTCATGAATGGAAACTGCATGTAATTATGAATTTGGCCACACGTGATTTCCCGTCTATATGCGAAATGCGACAATGAACCGCATTCTCTTATCAGTACGAATTTCGAATTTCAATACGAAAACTAACATCGAACGTTATCATCGATTTACTTCGAAGAAAGTTTAACGTGACGTATTTTCGTATTTTCAATCACGCGATATAGTTTCGATTCAAATACCACTTGAATTTTTCGTCGTTCCGAAATCACATCGTGATATTATATCTGATCAATCATCAAAACTTTAGTTCAAGGATCGACACCGGTTTAATTTCATTAGTCAAACGTGTCTTTCGTATCAACACAATTCGATATTTCAATAAACATGGTTTATTTTCACGTAATGTCTCGTAGAGAATACGTACCCAGCCGTCATGGCACCAAATGATGATAACAACCATTCCGGCGAGTTAATACCGAGAATACAAACGGAATGATATTTCTCTAAACCTAATTTCAAAAACGCTTTGGCGACAGTTTGCACTGAATTGTAAAATTGCCTGTAACAAAATAATGTTGACGTTAAATAAGATTGCATTTTCCTCTATATCCATAAAAAAACAGGAAATTCGAGTAGTCTGCTGTTGGAGGACAGTATTATGCATTCGAACGATTTCATTTCAACGAATAATTACTTATCGTGAGAATTATTCAATTAAAAATCACTCGAGTTGATGTGATTACAAATGCAAACAAATAAGCATAGTTTAGTTATTGTTCAACATACGAAACATTTTTTTTCTAAACAACGAAGAAAATTCACTACTTGTCTTAGCTTGAAATGTTGTAATTACGAAAACACGCGTCATTTGAGTATTCAAGCGAAGCATTAATACGAAAAATCTGACGTTTGAGCATGATTTTTTGTATCATACGCAAGTATAATAATTAATGCAAATGTTATTTAATTACGGAATTCATTTTTTACGACCGTTTTGATCACGAAAAACACATTCGGCAATGTCAAATTACGTAAAAGCGATATTATCCGTTGGAAACATTTACCTAGTTACTTTTTCGAATACTCGTAGATTTCATCGTTCGATCTTGCTGCGTGCAACAAAAAACAATAATTAAGGTTTTGATCAATTTTATATTATTTTTTTCTAATTTGTTTTTCAAATTAGTCGTGATTTTAAAGGATAAACATATAACGAAGATAATTGGTAATTTAGCGCTGTATCAGGCAAACTCCAGGATAGATCTTCATTAGAAACGGCGATATAGATCCGATATTTTAATCGATATCAAAAGCAGTATCGAAACCGATACCGGATCGATATTTCCATTTCCGATATTTTTGGTATCGATATCGTACCCTCAATATCGGAATCGATATTTCCCATATTTTTTTTTGTGTAGATTTCATAGGTAATTTTGCGTGATAATGAGAAATTACGTGATCAAATACGATCTAACTCTTGAAAAATATAAGAAAATGTTGAATTGAAATCTCAAAAGATGATTCATTCGTCATTAGAGTTATGTTCAAAAAACAAAGTGAACTTTTTTTTGCAAATTTTTAATCAATTAAAAAACTGGAAATCGATATTCGATATCTGTGATATCGTTATTCGATATCTGTGATATTGTTATTCGGTATCTGTGATATCAAAACTTTCGAGTCTCGATGTTCGTGATATCGATACTTTCTGGTTTCGATATTCTATGGATCGATATTTTCCTTTCGATCCAATACGATTTTTTCCAAATATCGCCATCCCTAATTTTCAAGAGTTCGTCCAATCAGCAGTTTATTTGATGCTGTGTTTCGTGTATTTTCAAAAGATCATTCGTTGTTTTTCATCATGCTATAATGTCATTTATCAAATAAGTTGATGTGATTCTTCGAATAAGTCGTAATACGAAGTTCGATGAAATCCAAAATTGATGAAATAATGAAACACTCATCAATCATGACGCGAAGAATTGAACTTCATCACAAGACCATAGTCCACAATACCGGTTTCTTTCATATTCGACAAATAAAGCTTTCCGCTATGATTTGAATATTATGTTTTTTCTCGTTACAAATAACTGACTCATGTTGTACTTGTAACTTCGGCACTTGCTATAAAATTTGATAATCAAGCACCTATGTACCCAATACTTTACCTATAACTAGTCATAAGATAGAAATGCTACCAACTGATTACACGAGCAAATCTTACGTCATAAATTTCTATTTCATTTAGCAAATCTTCACATCAACCAACGGAACTTTGAACTTGAATACACGAATAATTAGCAAGTTGAAATAATCGTTTAATTTACCTACTTTCATTGAAATTTACTTATCTACCTGTTTACCTATATCGATCGAACAAAAGGTTAATTTCGTTATCGATAGGATTCAAGATTATAATCCAGTCTATTAATTCGATATTAATACAAACATTGAACTTGGTTACATTACGTTTCAACTTTTACACTCGAAGATTCAGCCACGCGTGAATATAAAACGTCACATTTGTATGTGAAGAAAAAAAGAACATGCGAAATTGATTATTTTTTGCATCACGACGAAATTTCCGCGTAAATATTTTACAAAGTGCAATCCCCCATTGAAATTCTTACGATTACGTAATCGAACGTCACCACCGTGAACTATTACCTTTATTATGAGAAAAAAATTCAAAATAACAAAAACGTGTAAAAATAATTTTCCGCGGATATCTTTCGTAAACAAAGTTACCAAGTATTATCGATGCATAATTTAATTATTTTTAACGAAAATTCTAACGAATAATTTACTGTTAATCCATCGGGCGATTTTTAGAAGCACTTGGTTGATTTTTTTTCAAGAGGAAATTTTTATCTAATGCTGATAAAAACGGATTAACAAGATCTATTTCGTATTTTAAAAATTTGCAATGTTGGTACGCATCATTCTTCATAATTACACGATTTTTGGCATAAATAATGGAATTTTTCTGTAAATCGAAATTATAAAAATAAATCCGCACGGTGAATATTTTTCGAATGAATTATCCATTTCGAGTAATTCTTTCGCGAGGAAATCCATGCGAAAAAGTAGGTTTCATTTCACGTAGTCGTCAGTAAACTTAGAAAATTTTCTCGATAAATCGAGATTACAAACACGATTAAAAACCCGATAACTGGAAAATGTATGTGATATAAATGTTGATGAAAATATCACCGATACCTAAATAAAGCAAGCAATTCGAAACCAGGAAAGAAATACTGATAATGCTTATCAACAAGAAATTTAAAATTATTGTACCAGGTCTTTGGTAATGTAACGAATTTGAGTTTTGCATTAACGCGTATAAAGTAAAAACAAGTTTACTTACTGGTAATTGATACTAGTCCATTGTTCTCCTACTTTATAACTCAATGCCGGATGATCACGGTATTTATCGGCGCTTTGTTTAAGCGAGGTTGGAACTGAAGTATAAGGCAGACCGAAATCATCAGATTTACGGATTTGAACAGCATCCGTGATATTCGTACATATTGGCGAGCTGGCTGGAATTACAATATCGGGTCCTGAAAAATTGGAAAATTTAAACGAATATTCGTTCATTGCAAAGAAACGCTTCGAATTGCAATACTTACCAACTGCTTTTTTATTGACGTTATTATGTTGTATTCCATTCCTACGAAAAAATACAAGGAATTAAAATGTTTCGATGAAATAGTCAAAAAAAATATACGAGGAATTCTTACATTGGTAATTTTTTTCGAAAATTCTACGCACGAAAATAATTTTAAAAAAATGAAAATAACCTCAAAAACACAAAATTATTTTCATCACTAAACAGATAACGAAGCAGTTGTTTTAAACGTGCGAATATTTTGCTTGATAATTTGGTAATGAAGTTCAAAAAATTATCAAAGTTTAGAATAAAATAGATACGGTACCTTATTTTACGAAAAAAATGAAAAAATTACTGATAACTTTCTCAACGCCGGCGCAACGTCTTTCAAACCAAAGTTCTATTTTTAAATGTAAAAATATCTAACAATTAAATTTTAATCAGTGAAAAAAACAAGCAAATTTTCCGATACGATTTTCACCATCGTAAAAAAGCCGGCTTCAAAACGAAAAGCATAACTAATAAATAGGCCGACTTCCAAGTTCATTACCTGTAGCCGAAAGTTTTATGATCTTCCATCATTGCTAGTCGTAAATTAGTGTAGGACGATTTTACGATAAATTATTCGACTGAAAATAACGTATAGAAATTACGGAACGCGCAGCTCATTCATGTAAACGTCAAATACAAACCAACGTCAACGTTGTCAAAACTGAAACAGGTTCATTCATTGTAAAGTGTATAAGTTTACAGAATTCTATAATAGTAAACAGTAATTATAACTGGTTTTCGAAGCTTTTATTATAATTTGAAACTTGTCTTTGTCAAAGTTACGTAGTTTTTACCAAGTAAAAAAGAGAACGCGAAATTTTACTTACCCTTCAATTTGTAAGGTCAAGGTAAACATTAGAATTTATTGAAATGCCGAAATGTACAAATTTTTATCTAACCTTATCGAAATTTGTACAACAAATAAGAACATATCGGACGCAAAGCAGAATTAAATTTTTAACAAATCTTAGCATGCGCGTTTCTTCCTTATCAAAGGTAGATTACTTGCAAACGCACATACAATATGCTTAATTGAAGGTTAATTTAATTTATCTGTTATTTTTGACAATATAAACAAATTATTTGCAAGTCAAATGCAACGTGATATTTCTTCGAATTATTTTCATGAAATAAAAAATTTTAATTTCTTCAAAATTGGGGAAAAAAATTTACAATGGATTCTCATGTGGAAAGTTTTGCATGAAAAATCTTGCAAAATTTTTTAAATTAAAAATTATATAAACATAACTTACTGAAATATATATATGCACAAACGGCAGTAAAAAATATCACACAGTAATGACGATCGAGAAAAAAATCAACCGCAAATCGGAAAACGAGAGATAATTTAACTAAGATATCCGATAAACTATAAACCACCTCTCACTACTGCTGAATAGCATGCAATGCTGTTACCTTTTGTAAATCCCACTTGAATGGTATCAAGTATCACACACTATCTTGTCCTCCGGTGAACGTTGAAACCTGTGTTGAACATATTAGAACATGATATAGGTAGATGTAAATAATTTACGATAAGCAATAATTTCCATTTTCTATAATTTTTTTTAATGAGTGTAACATGTATTTTTTTTCATTTGTTTGGAATAAAATTTTTTCAAGTTTCTAATGAACATAATGTTGGAATTATCTTTTTTATTGTTAATGACGGATGAATGATAAATTTAGATTTGTTGATAATTGCCTGATCAAAAAGAAAAATAACAAAGAACAAGATAAAATAGGAATCGATTAAGAAAGGTAATAAGGTACGTAAAACATACAAAATTCGTTGCATATCGTTAATGCAATGCAATGCAACTTCAACTTAAGTCAAACTTGACAGTGCTCAAATTCCAATGCTTGCTAATGTATATTTTAGTTTTTTTTATTTCCAAAGAAAAACGAGCATTACGGAAAAAGGACATCGAAAATCAACTATAAACGATTTTACAAATTCACCAAAATGTTGGAATCATATCATTCCACAAGATCAAAGATGTAATGTAGTAACATAAGGTTTCAATGGAAATGAAATAATCCATACTAAAGCGACTTCAATCGAAGACATAGACACACGTATGGAAAAATGTTTGAAGACAAGTTACGAAAATTACTTCGAATTGGTAGTTAAATTCAATTAAGAGCTTTAAACCAAAATTCCAGTCATGCGCTTCGTTTTTCAAATTATAGAGGGAATATTGTGTCGATTAATATTATGCTGATGTAAGGTATAAACGTAAACGTATGAGGTTCAACGGTTAAGCAAATTGAATTTCATTAAGAATTTGATGTTGCCAATAATACAATCAAGTGCATACATGATACATGAAAAAATGAACATGGAGCGTATTATTTTTCGAATAACAATCCACAATAAATATTAACATTAATTTCAAAGGTACAATGAAGAATTTACGATAAAAAGACACTTACTTTTGACATTTTGTCGCAATAAGATAAAATAATATGAAATTTTATTAGATCAAAAACTCTTTCATTTTTTAGCCAATACATCGTAATTCACATTGTCGCATCACCTCATCACCTGATCGTATCGCGTGATTTTTAAATATAATCAAATTTATCTAAAATAATCTCACGTTTTGCTAAAATAAATAAAAAAGTGATAAAAAAATCTCATTGTTTGTAATATTTTTTTAGCGACCTCTTTGTAAATTATGCTGAACTATTGGAAAAATCACAAAAATGTGAATTTCAACCAGGCTGATAGTGTTTTTTAGGAGGTAATTAATTTATGCGTGGTGTGTAAACAAATCTAGAAAATAAAAATTTTCTAAAAACTGATAAAAAGAATGAATTGAATGAATTTGTATTTAATTAATCGCTCCAGTACGGAAAGAATTTCATAAATAACTAAAAAAAATTGTTCTTTGCTAAGTCATGTGTATATGAAACTCTTTTGGCTTTTCGATTTTCTCATATTTTATTTATTATCTAGTTTTGTGGTAAATCTATGATTCGATTCGAAGGTGATTCTTATCATACTTTGAATAATTATTAAAGCATGGCTGATGTGAGCACTTGTGAAGTATCTACAATATCAAATGAAGCTAATGAACCAGAGGATGAAAAAACGGTTGATGATATCAGCGATGAGATTTCTGATTTGAAACCATTTGTTCCGGATGTCGAAAGTGAATTAGATATCGATTTGGAAGATCTTCACTCCAATTTGAGTGATGGTCTCAATGAAGATGGAGGTGGCGACAATGAAGAAATATTTTGGCAAACGGAAGAATGGAAAAACAAAGAAAATCATGTTTTCATTCTGAGCTCTGCCGGAAAGCCGATATATACGAGGTATAATAAAGCTTACCTAGCGATTCTTCTGTAATTCCAATGTAATGTCACTCCGAACAAATTTCACACAATATTGGTTCTTTTTTTTAGCTTATTTGTTACTCGTTAGTTATAACGTCAATTATTTTGAAATACGGCTGGCTCTACGCCTGTCGCGATGTTTGTAAATTATAATTATTTTTTTTGTAACGCAGCCAATGTCCGTGAAAATAAAAATCGAATTTTTACGTACATTCAAATAGTAACGTGTTACTTTGCAGATATGGCAATGAAGACGATCTAGTCACTTTATTTGGTGTAATGCAAGCAATTGTATCAGTCGTATTAGATTCAGATGATGAAATTCATTCAATCAATACATCAAACACGCAATTCACTTTCTTACGCAAAGGACCAATTTTACTAGTCTCAGTTTCGCAGATTTCTTCAGCTTCTTACGATCTATCAGTTCAACAATTGAAGTATGGTTTATATTAATTTTTTCCCTGATTAACGAAACATTCAACTTGATTTTTTTTTTCAGTTACGTTTACAATCAAATATTAAGCACCTTAACTTTATCACAATTAACAAGGATATTCGAACAACGCAATAATTTCGATCTAAGAAGACTATTATCGGGTTCCGAAAGATTGATAAACAGTTTTTTAGATTTTACTGAAACTAACCCTGGTTTCTTTTTAAACGGAGTAGAATGTCTTCCTTTAGCGTATTCTGTACGTGATAATATCACTCAAGCGATTACGAGTTCTTGTCAAAAAATTAAAGTAAGCGATGGAGTTAATCGAATTATTCTTTATGAGGTTGATTAATGTTATTGTCACATTTTCAGAATTTATTATTTGCTATATTACTCTCAGAAAATCAATTAATATCATTGGTTCGAATGAAAAAATATAACATTCAATCACCCGATTTACACTTATTATTCAATTTGATATTTTCATCTTTATCATTTAGAACAGGTGAAGGATGGACGCCGATTTGTTTACCAAATTTTGATTCTAGGTTAATAAACTTGCATTTTCAAATTTTGTTATTAAACCGTACCGTTTTGTTATAATCGTATTTATCTTTACAGCGGGTGTTTACAAGCTTATGTTTCGTATTTAACACCAGAATGTGAAGCGTGCTTATTATTATTAACCGTTGATCGAGATCTATTTTTCCCGCTATCTGAAGCTAGACAAAAAATAGTCGAAGTAATGTTAAAAATGGGACAGCTTAAATTTTTTTTAGCATTTAT
The DNA here is from genome assembly GCA_003261595.1 of Maconellicoccus hirsutus. Classification (NCBI taxonomy): domain Eukaryota; kingdom Metazoa; phylum Arthropoda; class Insecta; order Hemiptera; family Pseudococcidae; genus Maconellicoccus; species Maconellicoccus hirsutus. Next base: position 13,234 of record QBDW01001214.1, read on the forward strand.
CATATTAATTTTTTCATGATTTGACAGAAATTGCAAAAGAACAATATCTTGGATCAGTTATCTGAAGCAATTAAAAAACCGAAAATTTCAACCAACGAATTTCTAATACCAAAATTACGTCATTTTATTTATAAAAATAAAAATACTCATCAATACGTATATCCTACTTACGATGTTCCTTATTATGAACCAGATAGACAAAAATCATTATTGAGACTTTACATGCAATTATATAAGCAAGTGAACTCACCTAGTAGACCGTTAAAATTGCTGTTTCAGCAATTGAAAACTGAGGCTGTTCTTGGTTGGGTAAGATTCATTTTTTGAAAATAATTTAAATGAATAATATTGCGTTAATCTTTTGAGTAATTTTTTCTTTCTAGGACACCAAAGGATTTGAATTGTATCTTGTTTTTGAGCCATTTATAACCAAACAAGAAGCCATAAATGCCGTTAACAAATTGTTAAAATGTATGAAGAAAGAAGAAGACCGATTGTTTATCAATAACTCTCCGACTTTTTAAACTAATGGCCTAATGTGTTATAGTTACCAAATTATTTAAAAAAGAAAGATAGAGAGTTATTACAGCGTTTAAGTATTCCCTATTATTGCATTATATTATTTTTCTAATACATGTTACTGGATTTGTATCCAGAATAATTTGAAAACAATATGTTTAAAAATGTGATATTTTTATCATTACTTTTTCATAATTTTTGTATTCCTACTGTGTACGTGTTTTTCAAGTATACTATTTCATTACAAATTCATTATTTTAGATTTTCTTGAAATGGTAAACTTTTGAGATTTGACGATCTCACTTTCTCATTATAGAACTTCATGAAAACTACGAGTACAATTTTGCCATGAATTATTTAATCTGGAAGCCTTGCCATTTCAATAACTTATACCGCTTACAATTATTTTTTCCAAGATCTCTGAATTTATTTACCATTTCGTTGTTACGGCGTGTTATGCTGTAGAAAAAAATAACATGAACTTAAATTATTAGTGAAATGGTGCGTAATCGATCAAGCATTTCTAAAACTGAAACGTGATTAAAATATAATATAGTCAATGTCTCAATCTGCCGAAAAAATGAACGCTTATTTCTACATTAATCATCGCTCTTTTCTACTACAAGCAGAGAAAAATATTCTCGAAATTTTCTCGTAGCGTAAACGTATTATGTACATAGTTCAAAAATGTCCAGTTTTGTTGATTATTTTAAAACATATTGATAACGATTAACAAATATTTAGGCAAAATTGTTGAATACATTCATAATCTCGCAATAATTTTCGTGGAAAATTGA
>QBDW01001215.1:0-43828 GCA_003261595.1 Maconellicoccus hirsutus
GTGGTCAATTTTTGCAACTTTGGGAACCCCTGAATCGGTTTTGCAATTCGATCTCAAAAATGTGATGGTGGTTTCGGGGTCGGGAGATGGTCCCCTTTCGATGGAATATCGCAAAAATTTTATATCTTTCCAATTGAACTCTTTTGCGTTTTTTGAACGATAGACCGCTTTGGTGACCGTACTAAACATTTTAGTAACGTATTCTAACCCATACTGACTTTTTCTCAAAATTCCCACCCAGCACGTTTCTTCAAACATAAAACGTTTCCATAAGAAAGTCGAAAAATCAAATTACACTTTTCGGAAACATCACCGACGTAATTCCACCATTTTAGAAATTCGCGCATTCCGTAACATTTGAACCATTCGTAGGAAAATACATCGAACTAGATCAACGTAACACTTTCGAGTAAATTGGACACGAAGTCGAAACGTAATCGCTGAAGCTTGACGCGTAGCATTCGTCAAGCACACAGGTAATTCCTCCGAGAGGACGGGAAAGCTGGAAGTCGAAAAAAATACCAATTCCCTAAACTTGAATTACGAGCTGAGAAAAGAATATCATAAATAAAGACGAAAGGTGTTTAAAAATGTAAAAAGCTACAACGTTTTAGACTTCCGAGAATAACTCGTCTGCGAGGAGTCGCAAAGGCGCGACTTATAGAAACAACTCGTTATAATGTGTCCGCGAACTTTACTTTTTTCGGTTGTCACAAAGAAGGGTTCATTTTTCATGAATTTTTCTCAACGTCGAGGTTTCCGGAAGTGAAAGATAAGTGAAAGGTAGTGATTTTCATATTCCCGTATTGACTAGCGAACGTTATGAAAATGTAGGTAGACGTGACGTTTTTCAAATGATGTTTTCCTGGGAGATCAGCGCTCTGAAATGGGGTATTTTTAAATATCAAATTTTCATTTCGATGTTTTAATGTTTTGATTAAATTTTTATGTTCGAAATTTCAATTTTGATATTTTAATTTTGGCGTTTCGATTTTGATATTTCGATTTCGATACTTTGATTTCGATATATCGATTTCAAAATTTAAATTCTGAAATATCGATTTCAATATTTCGATTTTGATACATCGATTTCGGTATTTCGATTTCGATAAATCGATTTCGATGTTTCTATTTCAAGATTTCGATTTCAATATTTCGATTTCAGTATTTCTATTTTGATATTGCGATTTCGGTATTGCGATTTCAATGTTTCGATTTCGATATATCGATTTCAATATTTCGATTTCGATACATCAATTTTGATGTTTCTATTTCAAAATTTCGATTTTGATATATCGATTTCAATATTTCGATTTTAATACATCGATTTCAATATTTTAATTACAATATATCGATTTCAGTATTTCCATTTTGATATTTCGATTTCGATATTATTTCAATGTTTCGATTTCGATACTTTGATTTCGATATATCGATTTAAAAATTTATATTTTGAAATATCGATTTCAATATTTCGATTTTGATACATCAATTTCGATGTTTTTATTTCAAGATTTCGATTTTGACATATCGATTTCAATATTTCGATTTTGATACATTGATTTCAATATTTCGATTACGATATATCGATTTTAGTATTTCTGTTTTGATATTTTGATTTCGATAATTTGGTTTTGAAATATCAATTTTGATGTTTCTATTTCAAGATTTCGATTTTGACATATCGATTTCAATATTTCAATTTCGATATATCGATTTCAAGATTTCAATTTTGATATTTCGATTTCAATATATCAATTTCAATATTTCGATTTTGATATATCGATTTCAATATTTCAATTTTGATATTTCGATTACGATGTATCGATTTTGGTATTTTGACAAATCTATTTCGACATTTTGATTTAAAAATTTCGACTTTGACGTTTCAGTTTTGATATGGATAACGATATTTTGCGTTAGATTTTTCGATAGTGATTCTCGATTTTGTACTCAGTTTGATTCTAGACTGCAGAAATTTTCCAAACGACCTAAATTATTTAAAGATATACCAGAAGTGGAAAATTCCAAAATTCCAAATTCTTCAAAAAAAATAAAAAATCCCAACTTCGAACACTCCTTGTCCATAATTTATATCAATTCGAAAATACAATTTCCCCTATTACATCTCGCTGTTGAAAATTTTAACGCCGTTTCAAGATAGTACTGAATTTTTCATAAGTAATTCGACCCCGCAAACGTGAAATTCAATATCCATACGGAAACTTTGATCTAACTAAATTAACTCGCCTCCTTTACTCATTCAAATAACCATTTGCGTCGAAAGGAAAATTCCGTTTGTTTTATTTCCCTCAAAGACGTAATTTTTTGGCGCCATGAGTAACAAACAAAAGCTCACAGAGGACGAAGATTCAGCGGCGGCCGTGAACGGGGAAAGTACATAAACCGAGGACTCCGGCCATCGCATTCCATTCACACGTTCGCGATAAATTAGCATTCATGAATTTCAAAGATGGAATACTCGTGTACATTATTCAAAATAGTAAAACGCGCGTATCCCTGCAGTAAATTCTAATTTCCGCCATAAATAACTCCGGCCACATTGTGCATGTTTTATTTGGGAGACCGTCAAAAAACTGACCATTGGCAAAGGTCGAGGATCATCGGTTATATTTACCATGTTCCGTATACATAATCGCCGTTATACGTATTTTCGAAAAACGAAAAAGTGAAATATTCATAATACGAATATTCTTACGTACGATAAAAGCATCACCTTCTCCGCCAACATTGACGAAAAATGTACTCGTGCGCGGGTATTATATAATCAATATTAAAACGTCATTAAAGTATGAATTTATTCGCTACGTATCATCCGAACGATATACTAATTGGTATATAAAGTGTTACCATGCTATGGATAAATTTTAATACAAAATATTCGGAAAATTTTCACGATTTATACGATAAAATTGCACTTACTAAACCGTATATCATATTTAACGCGGTAGAATGTTTGTAAAAACAATAGCGAATTTTTCATTCTTTTTGAAAATAAATTACACCTGCTAACGTGCCAGCGCCTTTTTTCTCTCTTTCTTTTTTCTTATTCTCTCATTGTGCCGAAAATAAAAGCTCTCGAAATGAATTATAAGACGTTCGATTTTATGGTACTTTGTAGGTCGCTCTCTTTAAAGACGGAAACTATTTCCAGTATGCATTTTACAACGTAAAAGAATCTTCATCAAATGTTCCCTTTTGGCGTTTGAAAGACATCGATTTTCCTATATTACTTTCCTCGCCCATCTTCGGCACATCCGAGCTGAGTAGTAATCGCATGTATTATAAATCAATATCAACGTATAGGTAGCTAGGTACTTGGTAAATGATTATTGCGGAGTATGGTTCGACTTACCCGAAGTTTATTTTGCAGCTCTCGCGAGACATCGTCGTGTAATTAATTTCCACCGACGGATTCGATACTTTATCGACTTTCGTTTTGGTGTTGGTAAATTCGAAATGTATCGAAGTTCTGTAATTATTTCAATACCAAAGTCTGAGGAGATGGAATAACGACTTGGGATGTAATTCAGGTGAGTTGTCTGTTTCAAAAAATGAATCGAGTTTTATCAAAGGAGATATTCGATGATAGAAATTCTAGCAAAACACGTTTCGCTTTGCAACTGATTTTTGTTTCAAAACACGCTTTCTCATTGCTTGCCCACCATCGTCATTTTGATATTTCCATCGAAAAGCAATCAAAGTTTATATTTCAAAATACATTAATCCGTAACTAGCGCCCCATGTAAAATTTAGAAAAAGTAGTTTTGTGTTTTTTCGATAGATGGCGTTGTAAAAATCCACACTAGCACTTGTACACGCAATCTAATAACTGCGCATGCGCAACATGGTCGCGCTACCTATGAACAGGATTCATTATTAACCAATTCTCACCCTTTTTAAACGCTCATTTTCTTTTTTCATATAAGTGAACTATCTACTTGAAGTCGATATTCTTTAAAAGTTGTTTCCAATATCGAATGAGGAGTTGCACAAATGAAAAAAAGGGTGTGGCAAAACCTTATAAATTGATTCCTTTATGCATCTCACTCATACTACAAGCATCAATTAACTCAAATTGACCATGGTATAGTCTAGGCACCGAGTTCGAAAAGAAAACTGAATAATTTATCCAAAATGGGAAAAGGAAATATAAGGTATAATGAAGAAAATGGCTTCATCGGTTAATACGTCATTAAATACGCATATGTAATTCCGCAGTTGAATATTTATTACATAAAAGCTCGTTTCTATTTTGTCGAAAACAATTTAAATACGCGTTAAGGTAATCTCGTCATTGGATGTAATTAAATCGAAATAATTTTCCGTCCGCGTAATACTCATCGAGGTAAATATTTCACGTTTGAAAAAAAATAAAGGAAAAATAAATACTGGCAAACTACGTAATAGGTATGCACGACGACCAAAGGATACATTTGACGACACCTTGGTAATATTTAATTCGATGTTTATTCGACTACGACGACGATAGCGTAGAAAATATAATTTAAAATATTTTTCGTCGAGCTTTTCTCCCCTCATCCAACCATATCTCGAACTTTACCTTTTACATTTTCGCTTTTTAAGTGATACCCAAAGTACACACTTACGCAATGCGGATCAAAAAGAATCCACGAAATTGAGAAAGTTTAAAACAACGCAATGACGCAAAAACACAACGAATTAAGAAAATGAACGAAGAATTCGCCTCATGGGCCTTTAAGTTTCATTCGAGTACTTCTCCACGACCCACAAAGCCGTCGAGAAGGATAAATCTACACATATGGATACCTGTTGCGAATAAATAATGCATACGTTAGATCACTGGTATCTAAGGTATATTTCGCGTGCAAGCTTCGGCTAAATTCAACCTTAAGAATTGTATAGCTGTCGTTTTGCTTTATGAATTTTCTTTTTTCAAACATCCTCTACACAATAATAAAGCTTTCTATTCATCCGCGTACTCGCAAATGTCAGTACATGAAACATTGGTTTTTTAGCCTTTGAAAAAAAAACACGAAACGCCTCGAATTTATTCGCGATTTGACGAACGCGTTTAGTTTTATTTACCAGTCGAGAAAACCCTTTTTTTTTGCGAGTTATACAATACGCGGAACGGTATTTTTCAAATGTTTGATTTTTTTTACCCTCGAAGAAGCATGAAAAATGTATTTCATTCGCGGTTCTTTTTTTTCTCTTCTCGCGATGATAAAAATACGGCGTGATTTATTATTTGATTTTGAATAATATGCTAACGTCGGGAGCCGACTCGAGGTGCGCGAGCTAATATAATATGTATTATCTTACGAATAAAAATTTATCAACGTTATTCGATCGAGAAAATTTTCACCGAACGAATCAAATATGCGAGTTTTTGAAAACTTACCCAACCGAGGTGAATTAATTTCGTAGATAAGAAAAATACGAAAACTCGATCGAGATAAAACTGCAGATTTTCCAATGGTAAAAATTTTCTCTCAAAACGAAGATTGGGATTGGGAACGTAAAAAGTTTACAAATGAAATAATAAATTTCGGGTATTAAGAGGCGGGAAAACACAAAAGTAATTACGACAATATCGATTAATTTCTATAACAATTTAAAAACAACTTAGGTTTCCATTACGACGCAACGAAGTATTATAGAAATGGATCAACCCTCGTATTTCTCACCAACTCGCTACGTTGTCATTTTTTTCTCGCTTCCTCGAAGCTATTTCTCGTCTGCGATATTTTATACGTGTCTAAACAAAACAAATTAGCTTCGGTTTTTCGTCGCTTTTAGCAACAAGTTTTTATTTCGACGCGTATATCGTCGATTTTTCTTCCACTTGAAACCCGATATCGTAATAAAGAACATAATAAAGGTATTATGTATAGCTATTAGGAAACAGACTCTTTGAAATTAAACCCTATTTAAAATTCCCTTTCGATTGTAAAATTTCCAAGATACACGTGAACAGTGTAAAAACCTAAGCGAATTAGTAAACCGAGGGATGACTACGAAACCACAATACTACCCGCGGCAATACTTGTTGAATAGATCACAACGTTAAACGTACGTAAACCATCGACCAAAATTAACTCGCGATAAAATCCCAAAACGTATACGAAATTTGGTCATTTTATAAAACGGTCTGTAAATTCCGCATCCATCGTATTGTTTAGTTTACGTCGCTTCATTTTGCTTTTCTCTCCTTTATTTACACGCATAAAATTAATCCGGCGGAGTACGTGTAAGTATTTACTCAATTTACATATACATATGGTACAGGGTGTTATTTGGGCGAAATTCTCGTAATAATGGGAAATCTTATAAACGATGCGTTAGTGCTTAGGGGGTTGGATTGTGCGAAACAGACATCGATCTCGTTGAGTATCCGATATCTGGTGGTAATTGATGAAACTAACATAGAGGTGCTGATGCTGATGGAACATCGATCAGAGTAATTATTCATAAACGGTTACAAAATTTTTTCAAGTTTACTATCAATTTTTGAGGAATGTTGACTGAAAGAAAATTTTTCGTTTTGTGACGTCATCATTGTGCTCCTATACAACATTCACGATGTCTGATTCGTTCGTTTTCAATGACTCTATCGTCTCTTTTTTTTTAATTCCAAAATTTAGCACTACATTCCTTCTAGGTATTATTATTTATTTAGCATCATATTTATTTTCGATTAATAGTTAAAAACGTAATCTATCTCGGCCAACTTACCAGCTTTGAGGAAGGTAACCAAAAAGAAATCGACAGAAGAATAAAACTTACATGGAAGAAATACTGGTCGCTAAAAAACATATTCAAAGGCCCTTTCGGTGCCGATCAAAAATGTACCATCTTTAACTCATGTGTGGTCCCGGTCATGACTTACGGTGCGCAGACATAAAATTTGATCGAAAGGTCCATGTTGAACATCAAAATGAAAGATAGAATTAAAATCAAAAAAATTTAAACTACCTTGGGGAAAAGTCTTGATCAAGTCAAAACTATAAAAAAGAAAAAATGGGAATGGGCGGGTTACATTTCCAGAAAAAAATTCAAAAACTGGGGGAATAAGATCACCTTTTGGCAGGTTTTGGGGGAAAGCAGCCGACTAGGTGGAGAGACGGATTCAAGAGACTCCTCGGTCACTCACTTTTTCACGGAGTAACACAAAATAGGCAAGAATGGGCTCGTTTGGGTGAGGCCTTCGCCCTTTTATAGGGCCTAAAATACCTTTTGCTAAACATAATTTAATCATCATCCTGTAATACTTATATTGGTACCTTATTTATAAGGATAAAAAAATTAAATAAATAAAAAATAAATATTTATTTTCGATTAATTTTCAACTCGAAAAAATATTTAAATTGTTCTTCGAATCGGTAAAAATAAAAAACATGATTAATTTTTCCATGAACAGTAAATAGTTACGAAGTAAAAAGCGATTAAACACCATAAACGCGGCCCCGTTAATTATCAGCTCCACTACGTACACGCGGCGCCGCCGTATCGAAGCGCTCGCCCGAGAAAACGTAACAGAGCCACGTAGGCGTGGTGGAAAACGTCTACTGACGAGCGCTCTCTAACAACACGCTAACGAATTTACGCCTGCGTCCGCGACCATGTCCGCGACGTTGTACTCCACCACCACGTACCAGCGGCTTTGTCTCGTTCACGGACTCGCAATGTAAAAATTTTTGCTTCATCAAAAGTAAATAAAAATGCCAAGTTAGAATCAAAATTTCAAGCCCCTGACCTGATTTCCCAAATTTTAACAAATTTTTGAATCTCTAGAAATGACTAAACAACGTAAGTGACGAAAAATACCCACCTCAAGTGTTAATTCATAAATCTCCTCGAAGCAATGGAGGATCGATTTGGTATCATGAGGATAGTTATGGTCAAATTTTTAGCTTTTAAAGTTCGTTTTTCAACGAGCTACGTTTTTTCTGATTCATAGCTGTCAAATTTTTCAAAATATGCCTATTTTTGAAAATTTTGAAAATTCACCAAAAATTGAAAAATGAACTTTAGCAGCTGAAAATTTGATTTGGGGGGTTTTTCGATATCCTCTTTCCAAAAATCTAAATTCCGTCAAAATTCCAAATTAACACCTGCGACCGTTCTCTTGCTAGTACCAATAACAATATCCATAGAAAACCTGTTGAGAGTACCTGAACGCTCCGAATAGCCTAATACACCGAGTGTACATCATTTTTGCAGTACTTAAAGACATCGACATCCCCCCCCCCGGCCTCTGCTCACAAAACCGCTAAATAACAAATCATATATCCAAAATCACTCGATTGAAAGTTGAACAAACCTCTTGAAATTCAAATGTACGTAACGCAACAGATATCAAAATATTCGTAAAAATTACCCAAAACAATATTTTTTTTGGACAAATTCCAATCACTAATGTCGAAACTTCGATCGCATCGCGCTCGTAAATTACCTCGTCATTATCGCTGATTAGAAATTCGCAGTTAATAGCCTCATTACACGATGCAACACGAATCATCGCACAAAGAATCATTTCATAGCTTGTAAACTTTCCATTTTTTTGGATGCCAGCCAGAAGTTTTAATTAATGCGAAAATTCACCAGCACTGAAAAGGTTCGCGTAAAAACTTTATACAGTTTCATGGAGGCTCACGTGGAAAAAAAAGGTCAAATGGGAAAGGAAATGTTAATATTAACCGGCAATGAAAAATAATGCGCCGGAATTTACTGTATACTTTTCACGACTATATCATCGTTTTATTAACGCGTTCGTTTTCTTTTTCTCTCTTTACCCACAAAAAGCCTCTCTTTTCAGCGAAATATGTCTCATTGTTGAACAAATTTAACCTCTGCGATCTTAATTTATAGAAAAGTTTCGCGTTTTGAAAGTTTTCAAAATGATACTTGTATACATTATTCATTTTCATAAACTACGTTTCCTCTTATTGAAATTAAATTTTTTGACAAGTCGAAATTACTTAAATTTTTTCTTACGAGTTAACTTTGAAAATTATATAATGAAAGACTTTTGGAAAATTTTATTTTTCTTTTTTTTTTAGAAATTGAATTGTTTTTATTCGGGTATAGACAATCGTATATTTTATTTTTCGGTTTAACTATGAAAATAATTACAAAATGATAAATTTTTCGATTTATTTGGAACCTCATTTTTTATATGAAGTATCTCCTCATAATTTGTAACAAATATCAACTAGTTACTAATACATACAAGGAGAACAATTAAAGAAAAGGTCGCAAAGGTCATCGTTAATAAACGCATCACAAAAACCGCACTGGTCAGCCGATCGTCACACTGGAAAGGCACCTTTGTGGTATTCAAAGTTGATAATGCACCTGTCAACCGTGGTAACCGGACACCTACAATGTCCAACCGTGAAACATACTTCGTTCATTTTTAATACACGAAAATGAGCCCTGAAAATTAATTTTTTCCGAGGACGTACAAAAAAAAGAAATATTTACTTCGTTGATTTACAAGCGCAGGTTTACACCCACCTGCGTATTTTTTCATTTCAACCACCGTACAGCAAATGTACTCGGCTGAAACGAGAGATAACCGTGTACGTACTAACGACGACGATGGTATGACAAATAAAGAGGAATGTGCATGAAAAAATTTAACCCTTTTTTCTCCTCCTCTTTTCACCGTAACGAAGAGCTTGTCTACTTTTCATTGTAAATTTCATCCACGTGTGTGCTTCGCCAGTCACGCTTTGCCAGCTAACAAGATTTTAATAACTGGGGTGAAATATTTAATGGCTTTTGCATACTAAATTTCGATGCAGTTTAATATATTTTAAATTAAAACGCTATTTAATAACGTGCCATTTACGAGGTACGAAAAATTACGTATTGTTGAGTCGTATCGATATATTTTTTCTATGTTTTTCAAAAAAATTACGTCGAATATTTCGTTTGCTGAAGAAAATCAACGTTTTTCTACAAAATTACCGATGTGTTTTACTTCAAAAGCAGAAAGAAAAATTGTTCATTTTTTGAAGAACGTGAATTATTGAAATCGACGATTTGTTAAATAGGTTGCAGATCGATATTTTGCAGGGATCTGTATTTCTCACCAAAAACCATAATTATGAAATTGTATACAAAATAAATTATTAGTTTTTGAATTTTGTGAATTAAAGACATGTTTGCAGACATTCTTCGTTTTCCACAAATCTCAAATTTTCGTCTTTCCAATACGATTCCAAGACTTCCATAAAAATATTGTGATTTGATATGTTTTGTAATTTAAAAAAAGAATTATTAAAGAAACACTAAATCACACCCACATCTACGAACACAAAAACACCAAAGATTATATGAAAATAAATCAAAGCATCAGCCAGTGTGACCATATAATAAACTAAAAATCGCGATTGAAAAGATTGAATTTTCTTATCACTTTTTATAAATTGTTATCACAAAGAAATACAAAAAAACTAAAAATTTAAATTATTTTTTGAAAAGTAGTAAATCATAAACCGTTTTACACAATTAGTCACATTGAAATTACGATATTTCAAAATGAAAAATTGATTTCTTATACTAATTAATTTTCAAAAATGGCGCTTCGTTTACCAAAAAACGACTTATTTCCTTTCAAGTGAAATCTATTAAATTCATCTAAAATGAATCATACCTGAACTCAAATTGTACTGCAATTTATTCGAATTTTTTACTACAACCGAACGATCCCAGTTGGTGGCACAAAAGCACTCGTTAATTTAAAAAATAAAACAAAATTTTCCAAAAGTAAATCTTGAAGATTGAACATGAAACAACCAAAGTTGAAATTAAATTACTTAAATTGTCGATCAATTTTATCAGATTGTCATTTTCATTTTTTTTTCACGCGATTTATATTATTAATATTTCAGCTAAGTCTACGAGGTTCCAAATACTTTAAAATTCACAATACAAAAGGAAGCGTTTTTTCCGCAACGCCGGTGAAGGAAATATACTAAAACACTTGTATTTTCGATCATCTCCATTTATAGAATTGAATCTGCCGATAACCGGATACGAAGAGATGGTCTATCAAATGGAATAAACTTTTGTTCCAAAAGGTGCGAATTCGTTCGGCGATAGTTTCAACATCGACGAATACGTTTTATGTTCGAACGGTAATCCGATGAAAATTCAATTTTTCCGTCGAACCTTATTGCAGCGGGAAATTGAAGATCAAAGAGTATAGGATTTTTCCACACTACAAAAATATTCAAAATCGTCGGTTTTTCAATTGTGTAAAAATCTCGAGATTTTTTCCCCCTTGGGTAAAAATTGCGCAAGAAAAATTAATAGAAACTCTTCGATTACGTTTTATTGCAGAACAGAATCAAATAAATACAACGTCGTTGCAAGTGAATTCCTGAAATTAATAGGATTAAGCGCGAATACTACCGGTGATGAAGTATTTCAATGTAGACATTTGTCGAGCTACGATTGATTAAAGGCGAAACGAAAAACCGATTTATCAGTTACAAAGGTTTTCATTTTTAAATTGCTACATTTCGTCGTTAATGACGAGAAGAGTTTCTCGAGTAGGTTCACAAATTGATGACTTTTTTTAGCATGAATGTTGAAGATCTTGACAAGTTAACAGAATATCAACCTTCAAGAATTCGAATTCGTTTTCTTCAAAAGAATCCGAGTTTCCAATTCAATTTCGATGCACTTTTGCAATCAGCTTTCTGATGAAATTGACGTTTGTGGAAAAAAGTTGATGAAATAAAAACAAAATTGTTTTTTGTGAAAGTAAAGAAATTATTAAATTTCAGCATTTCGACGTATACAATTTAACCAACGATGATTAATGTTGCTGAAGCGGTTTAGGGTAGAAATTACGACGGTTTTAACGAAATTTTGAAGAAAACTTTCACCCGGAGTAACATTCTTTTCAATTATTTTAGCACGAAAAAGTTTAGCAATAAGTATAAAAACTTGTACATCGAGATCATTGGGGAATAATAATTTCGTGTTTTGACACAAGTGGTTTCCATCAATGTAGATGTAATCAACAAATATTATCGCGTTAATTACAATGACACCAAGACTTAAGTTAATTTTGAATGACAATTTACTATTAATTTTCGTAAAGTGAAGATCTTACAATAAATTACAATAAAACTATTCAAGGAATTTACTAACAAAAGAAATCGTACTTCCCGAATAAATATCTACGAATCTAATTTCGTTTTCCTTATCGTATTCACGAAGTTAACAATTTTCAAGTTAAAACAAGCGAGAGTTTAGTGCCATCATTATAAAGGTATCTCGTCAGCGAATACTTGTTGAAATGAAGCACAAAATGCTACCGAACCATTTGTTTATTCATGCATCCAAATCGATGTTTGAATACGAACTCCATCAATTCGGAAGCATTTAGGTAAAAAATGTGATTACGTTTCTCTTATTAGAACGTTAAAATCGAATTAAACTGGGAATTTATTATCGCCACAAAACAGTAAAGGTTCATTTAAACCTTGATTGATTAGTCAAGTTAACGCCTACTGCACGTTGATTCACATGCCACATATAAAATAATGATCAATACCGGTAAATCGTTCAAGAGCTTACCTTAATTATTCTTCGATGAATAAAATTTTAAGCATAAAAAATTAACAACGAAACGAATTTCACCACACGAGGTCTTCAAAACGAACCGAATAAAAAGTCGAAAATTCGAGTATCACACGATCTCATCACCGCATGCGAACACACATCGTAATGTTATCAGTTTAACTTTATGATCGCACGAATTATAACTCAGACTGAATACGATACTTTTCAGAGAATGGGTTTTCAAGCAGAACTTAGCATGCAATGTAAATACGTCTGCGCATTGTTCGAAACGGTTGCTAAGGTGACGACGCATATTGAATTGCTTCTATAAGCATAAGCGTGTATTTAAGTGTAAGAAACCAACTCTTTACTTAAATTTGATGTTTTATTATTATAATAAAAATACAATTGATGTTCGACATTTTGATGGGTGGTCTTGTAACAAATTACTATTCAAATTATTGGTGATTTATTTCATGGAAAAAATTAGGTTCGAAAATCGGTTCGTGGAATTTACCGAAATGGGAAACAGGTGGTTAATCTAAAGTTCGGAATACTTATTGTAATGACAATCAATTTGAATGTGAATCTTCGAATGGTTCATATTTTTATCAACAACTTAGCAATTTGTACTTGGATCAAATCCAAAGAGTAAATGAATTAATTTTTTAATGATATGCTATGACATGAAACGTATTTGAATCGTCAAATAATATTGAAAATAGGATACTAGAAGCATTTGATCAATGGTTTGAGTTGAGATTGAAAATAATCAATGACGGCAATGTTTCATGGATTTTCAATTTAATTTACATGATTTTATCCAAATAATTAGTTAGTAACTCTGTTTATGTTATAAAAAGTAATTCCGAATTTATTTTGAAATAACTTATCACTAAAATTTTCGCAACGACTGAATTCGAAAGCAGTGGAACGAAATAAATTTTTCATGTTAAATTGGATGATTTTGTAATTTTTTTGTACCTTTTTACTTGGCGTAAATCTGTGTTTTCAGTTTAAAAAAATGAAATCCGTGATGTTAAAAAGTTTTAAAAAATTGTTTGGTGATTTTTACGGAAAATTTTCCAAAATTTGACACCTTACTATCAAATTCAATTTATTACGAAAAGGAAATAATTTTCTTACAATTTTGATTCAGCTTTGCAAGTGTTTTAGCGTTTTCTATATGTTTTTTTATTTTGTTTTTTTTATATTTTATTTCTTTGTTATCACATTGGTTGTCAATTTTTTCAATGAAACACAATATTTCTGATCACTTTAACAAGCATTGAAAACTTGTAATCAGTTAGCGAAGCAACGAATGAATTTTTTCATTCTATCAATCAACTTACGTTTTATACCAATAATTTATTAGTAAAATTTAAATTCAATTAAATTTTAAAATAATGACTCAAAAAGCGACTTGAAAATATTTTAATTTAAAAAAAAACCATTGAAATGACGTCATCAACAATCAAGACGCACTCTACTTGTGAGAAACGCAAGTAAAATTGGCTCCGCCTTTTTCTTGTTCAATTTCTACTTCTCTTTCCCTCTTACCTTCCACATCCTAAAAAATGAAAAAAATGGAAAAGTGACAAGTGTTGATATAAGTCATAAAAGTTCACTTTTTATATTTTCAGTATTAAAAATTTTAACTGAGTTTATTTTTGTTAATTTATGCACCAGCTCGAGCCGAAATATGTAAAGGTATTATCCATTTCAATATTCACGATATAATTCCCGTCAAAGTTGGTAACGAATGTGTTTCATATTTCAGATTTTCTTACGAAGGAAACACTCTTCCTTTTCTGGTTTACTCATTTAATACTAATTACTTAGCAACCAAAACCACCGAAAATGTCTGACCGTAAGGTAGAGTTGGAAAAGAAAAGAGCTAAGCTTCAAGCTATCAAAGAAGAAAAAGCTAGAAGGCAGCGAGAAAGAGAACTGAGAGATGTACGTAACGTAGTATCAGAATTTGTGCGGAAAATATGACAAATAACTCACCGCTTTTTTATATTAGGCACAAGAGGCAGCTTTACGAACAACGGCGGCAGACCGCAATCAACATAAAGAGTTGGATGAAATGTTATCATCTCTGGATATCGCGCCGGTGTCAGGTTAAAATCATTTTCTATGTTACATCTGTTTCATTAACTATGATCTAAATTGAACTTTTTTACAGATGTAGTATCTAGTCTTTCCAGTATTGCTTCCGGTACAACCGATCACCATAGTAGTTCGTTAGTTACTCCGGATAATAGTTTACAATCTAATGCTGCCATTTCGCAAAGCTCAGCTTCGAAGTAAAGTGCTTAAAATTCTTTCGATTATTATCTACAAACATTATTTAATTTAAATTTACAGGAAAAAGCAAACCAGTCTTACCGTAGTCAATGTTCAAACGACGTGCATTCCTCCCAAAGAGACTGTCGTGTATTCGAAACAAACCCAGACAACTCAATCGTCCAACGAAAGAGATGGTAAGCTTGGATTATTCTCGGCTTCTTCTAACATTCACGTAAAAACATCATGTAGTCGAAAATTTCGAATTTTTGTTACACATAATACGTGTAATACTTTTTAATTTTTTTTCTAAATTGCTAACGTCATTAAAAAGGATCTTGTTCTTCTTCCCCTTTGAAAGGTTATTTCGAAGATTGGTGGAGACCTCGTAAAGGTATGCTCCCTTTCAACTGTAATAACGCTACTTCGCATCGTAGTGTAAATTTTCGTATTACAGTTGACGTTTAAATAGAATCAGCTTGTAGCGCTTAATTCCGTTTTCGAACGAATGTATCATTCATGCCACGAATTGTTCACTTGCCTTTTGAGTAGTCACCGTGCTCATTTTACACTTAGTGCAAAATTATTGTTGCTTTTTTCAAGTAATTGTTTCGAGTTATATTAATGCATTGTTGTGTTTATTCTTTTCCATTCTCGTGTCGTTTCCGTGATCGTATTGAACAGCTCAAGCTTTTGGATATTACGGTAAGACGTCATTTTTGTCGTTTTTCTTTACAATTTCAATATTTAGAGTTCTTAAATATGGTAATTTTTCGCAATAATTAATTTTTTCTTCGTTACGAAAAATTACCATTACTTGTACTACTTATTTTAGAATATTTTATTAAACGAACGAACTTAGTGCCATAAACGGAAGTTGATATTGTTGGATGGTAGCCTTAGGAACCCGATTTTGGGAAGAAGAAATTATTTTTCGCATATAGATTTGGACAAAATTTACGTTCAAAGGTATATGGGTCATGAAACCACATTCCGCTTTTTGGTTCATAATATTTTTGGAATTTTTAAAACCACATTAGCCATTTCTTTAAAGGAAAATATCGCATAAAATCGCTGACATTTTCATTCCACTATTGAAATATTTTTCGCTTATTTCATGGGCAACCCTGAGCACTGAAATTATGGCGCTTCGTTTATTTTAATTTCAAATTACGGTAATTTTATCATTTTCAAAATAAATATTGCGGATATTTGTACCGTAAAAAATAAAAAAAAGTAATTTATCGTTATGTAGTTTTTTAAAGAACAATGAAAAAGCAGCTTGCATTACCGAACATTTATTTAGTTTGAAAAAAATATTGAAATTCGTTCACGTTTGAGTATATCAATTTAGCTGCTATTAAATGGACCTAAAATTAGAGTTTTTCTTAAAAGTAGATTTTTGCATACGTTAGCATAGTATTTTTTTACGCTTCTGCAATTTTTTTTTCTTAGAAAAGCTTAAAAATTTGTAGTATTTTAAGCTGAATTTCCTTATTTTTTTTTTTTAGTTAGAATTAGTTTATTTTTTATTTTTTTCCTATTCTTTGAAAAAGAAACTGATTGCGTGCAAAAATATATTACCATTAAGAATTTCGATTTTCATAACATTTTAACGCACCCTCCATAATTTATGGTTATCGTTTAAAAATTCAATTAAACTACTTTTGGATTGCTTGAACAAATTAGACCGTTGAGGTGAAGGAAGCTGCGCACATGTTTCGGTTCATTTCTTGTTTCCCTATTTTTCTTTAATTAAAAATTGTTTAGTTTGTTGCTTCGGCGGGTATTGCTTTTTTTTTCGTTTACGCTTAAATAGCATGTGAAAAAGCTGGTTTCCTATTAGCTGCAGAGATTTTTTTTTTCTGAAAATATATCATGTATTTTTGATCCGCGATATAAATGTATCTAATATTAATATTGATTTAATTTAAATGTATATGTTAATATATTTTTTTTGATAAGAGCACTTTTAAGCTTCAAAATGGTGATTGTTTGGTTTATTTTGTTCTCTTTTGTTTCTGAAGACGAGTACAATCTAAATCCCGGTTTAGAGTGGGAAGATGAGTTTACAGGTAGGTTTTAAATCTGATTTTAAAAATTTATCTATAATTATAAATTTTGGATAAGTATTAAGGAGGAGGCTGCGTTAATTTGTTGCCATCGCGATGGCTCGGTTGATTGGGTTTTTCCTTTCTTATTTCCATGTACTAACAAGGGTGTGATTAAAATTACGGATTTATTTATATTCGATACAAATATGTAAATAGAATATCATAAGTACGAGTTAAGTTTAGAATTAGAATAATTAACACGTAGTTTTGACTTATGATGATGTACAAGCGGAAGACGAAGAAAGTAGTTTACCAACAATCGGAGGCTATCAGAGTAAATTACCCCCAGGTATATTACCTCACGGATTACCTCAAGTCAAAGAAGTACAACCTGCTTGTACTTCATTGGAAACTCAAGAAAATAAAAAAGAAGAACCGAAACCAGGTTTGTTTATTTTTTAGCTTATTTTTATTTTCACGATAGAAATGATAATTAGCAAATGTGTGATTTCCAGTGAGAGAATTAAGCGAAGAAGAAAAAATGATGATTGTTCTATCGAAAGATTTTCAAAATTTCATGGATCGATGTGGTCGTATTATGGAAAGAGCGCTTTCGGAAAATATCGACATTTATACAGATTACACGGGTATTTCAAACGGCGACGAGAGAAAGTAAATAATTCTACGTTTATTGAGATATAATCGAATATAGACTAATTCTCTTAATAATATTGCAGCGAAGACAAAAGTGGCACTCGTTTATCTCTGAATCGGGTATTTTTCGATGAGAAGTGGTCTAAGAATAGATGCGTGACATCTTTAGACTGGAGTCCTCAATTTCCCGAGTTATTAGTCGCATCGTATAATCAAAATTACGAATCTCCTCATGAACCGGATGGCGTTTGTTTAGTATGGAATACCAAATTTAAGAAGAATACTCCTGAGTATATATTCCACTGTCAATCGGCTGTGTTATCTGCTACTTTTGCGAGGTGAAAATTTTTGTAAAATTTCAGTATTCTAAAGAGAGAATGCTATTGAACAATATCGTGTCTCTTTTTTGCAACCATTACATAAATGATCTACGATAATTTTTTTAGATTTCATCCTAATCTAATCCTCGGTGGTACATATTCCGGTCAGATAGTACTTTGGGATAATCGTGTCCAAAAACGAACTCCGGTGCAACGTACTCCACTGTCAGCTACAGCTCATACGGTATTTAGAAATTCTTCGAAGCGTATTTTCTCTGTATAATTTCAGCGAAAAAATTACGTGTAATTTTTAGCATCCGGTGTATTGTTTGAAAGTTGTGGGTACTCAAAATGCCCATAATTTGATAAGTGTCTCTACCGATGGTCGATTATGCTCGTGGAGTTTAGACATGTTATCTCAACCTCAAGAGACTTTGGAATTGCAACACAAACAAGCGAAACCGATCGCTGTTACATGTTTCACATTCCCATACAACGACGTGAATAATTTCGTTCTTGGTAGCGAAGAAGGAATTATATATTCAGGTACGAGAATTACACCAAGATCGCGAAATCCGGCGAAAATATGATTTAAATGCAATTAATGCTTTTCACAGCATGTAGACACGGTAATAAGGCCGGCGTATTGGATATGTACGAAGGTCATCACGCTCCGGTTACTGGTATCGATGCTCATATGGTGCAGACTGGTATTAGTTTTAATCATTTATTCTTAACGTCGTCTTTCGATTGGACCATCAAACTATGGAACGCAAAGGTTACTTTTTGAACGTACCCAAAATTAATTTAACTTCTTCATCTAATCTTGGATGATCTTTCTCAACAGGAAACGAAACCTTTGCATTCTTTCGATTACAACGGTGATACGGTGATGGATATCGCGTGGTCACCAGTCCATCCTGCTGTATTTGCAGCTGTCGATATACAGGGTAGAGTTGATGTTTGGGATTTGAATTCAGATACGGAGATTCCAATAGTTAGTACGCAAATTGACGGAAGTTCGGCCATCAATCGAGTCTCGTGGACCCCATCCGGTACACATATTACTGTCGGAGACGAAGCTGGAAAAATATATCTATATGATGTCGGAGAGGTAAGTTTGTCTTGTTGTTGGGCAAGCGAATGAGATTTTAATTCGGCTGTGATTTTAGCAAATTGCTCATCCACGCCATGATGAAACATCCAAATTAGTTCATACGTTACAAGAATTTAAGAATAATCAGACCGATGAGGAAATCGATAGAACTCCTTCGTTCAGCTCTGGTCCTAGTTCCTTGACGTCGCTAACATCTCGTTAATATTTTAATATGCATTTTTTTTACCAATGTATAGTCTAATATGTCACCAATGATATTTAAACAGCTTTTATTTATTTTGTTAATAAAGAATTCATTTATTTACGCGTCATGTATCGATTGGGTAAACAAATTTAAATATTTATTCAACAAAATAACAACAACAAAACATAACATTGAAAAATTCTTAAGATAAACATTTTTCGACTTGTATTTCAGCGAAAGCGTTTCTAATGAAATTATTCGAACAAGATTCAAGCTCGCATTGGAAATGTTTACTAAATTCTTGTAAGTAAATTGGTTCAACCTCCTGGATGGAAACGTTTCTACTACATTCAGCAGAAATCGAAGTAGCTTTTTTACCCTCCAAACCACAGGGGACGATTTGATCGAACCAACTCATATCGGTGTTACAATTCAACGCAATTCCATGAGTAGTTACGTATTTACTGATACGAACGCCCATAGCGCAAATTTTCTTCTCATTTACCCAAACACCTGTATCAGGAGTTACATACCCATTAAGATTGAAGTGTTTGCAAGCGTCGATCACAATTGTTTCCATCGTTTTAATGTACCATTTTACTTTCGGCGTGAAATGACGTAAGTTGAGGATGGGATAAATGACCATTTGGCCGGGACCGTGAAATGTTATTAAACCTCCACGATCTGTTCGATAGAACTCTGCTCCTATTTGAGTGAGTTTGGTTTCTATGTCGCTTCCGTAATTTTTGCTTCGTATGCCGATCGTATAAACCGGATCGTGCTCTACGATGAATAGGAAACCGGTGAGATTTTTCGTAGCGTCTTTAACTAAAGATGATAAATATGATTGGAGCTTTAGACCGGTACCGTATTTTTGGCGGCCTGCTCTGAAAATGAGGATCTTAGGAAGCATGTTCGTATTTGATGGTTAGTTCTAGGAGATAATTTAACTGAGAAAAGGTATCTGTGAATATCAAGGAAAATATGGATTATGTAAGTGAAACAAATGTTGTAAGAGGAATTGTAAAATTACCTTTGGTCATGATATAGAGAGCAATTTAATTTCCATTTGATTATAAGCTGAAGAAAACGGCTTCATCGTGAAACAAATATATTTTGCAAAAAATCAAATAAAACGTTCAAAATAATAAAAAATTCTATATTCAAATTTTATTTCTTATCAGCAATTTTGTTATCACTTCACGAACGAAAACACAAAACACCGGAAACACCTGGAAACACCTTAAGTTCACGCAAATGAAGTAATATTTGGCTATTCATGAAAGATTTTCTAAAAAAAAAAATCAGTACAATGTCAACAAATGATAAATTCGTCTATTTCAAAAAATTTTTCAGTAAAAAATCAATTTGTAGCGATTTGAATTTCAAAATTTTGCATGGTTTACTCATCTTATTCAGGTAAGGTTCGTTCATTTATTATTTTATTGTGTAAGGTCATTTACCCGAAACTTCACCGGTACGACAGAAAATATTGATGATGTTAAAAAATAGTTTACTACTATTTAAGCTTTAATTTGGGTATTATTTTGAAAATTTTATTCAACAGTTATTCCTCCCAGCTCACATTTGTAGGGAAGTATGTCTCAATTAGCTAAAAAATGCGAAATTAATTTGATAACACCAGTTGTCGTAACTGGTTTTATTTTGCTGTACCTAGACCTCTTCGAATCTTGGTCTTTCATATGATTTTTTTGATTATTTTTTCAAACTAGTGATGTAGTGATTAAATAAAAAAGGAGTAAAACCAAAATTGTGTCTTAGTGAACGTATAAAATGTTATAACATTTATTAATAATTTAACCACTTAGTTCGTGTGTGTACCTCAATCCTTATTTTAATAATACGATGCTCTATGAAACAGGGTCGAAATTTTATACAACTTGTTCAGTATTAAGTAACTGTTTCTTCGATAAAGGTAAAGTTCTCCTAGCAAAACATAAAACCAGTGGATCATTAGTAGCTATAAAGCACTTCAACTTGGAGGAAGTATCCCAAGAACAGTATGACCTTCTCATCAACGAGATATTTTACATGCGTCAATTGAAACATCCCAATGTAATATCGTGTTTAACTTCCTATGTTATAAATTTTGATCTCTATGTAATATCACCTCTAATGAACTTCACATCTTGTCACGACTTGATATCAACACATTTTCAAGAAGGGTTATCAGAAATAGTGATTTCGTATGTTTTAAGAGACGTGCTTAAAGCCCTAGATTACATTCATGGTAAAGGCTATATTCATCGTGCCATAAGAGCTCGCCATATTCTTGTTCATGCGGATGGACACGCTTGCCTATCTGGACTTCGATTCATGTATCCAATTCCTAAAGAAGGTGACAAAGTGTACAATTTCCCGTTGCACGCGGCTCATAATTTGAACTGGTTGAGTCCCGAATTACTGGGCCAAAATTCCGAAGGATATACGGAAAAATCCGATGTATATAGTGTTGGAGTTACTGCTTGCGAGCTAGCTAATGGAATAGTACCTTTTGCGGAAACATCGACGACGTTAATGTTGACTGAGAAAGTTCGAGGTGTGACGCCTCAATTGATAGACTGTACTACATGGTTCCTATATGAAGACGCGCAAAATAAAGAAGATATGCAATACGATAGTCAGGATATTATAGAAAATGGACAGCAAATGAAAAGAGTTAATCGTAAATTTACCGATTCCTTTCATGCATTGGTTGAATTATGCAGTCACATAAATGTTACAATTAGACCATCACCTAAGCAGCTTCTTAATCATTCTTTTTTCAAACAAATCCGAAGAGGGAATATCAACTTACCTGAATTATTATTGCCGGCTGTGCCTTATACAGAATCGAATATCACTGAATTAAATGAAGATGTCGCCGTTATTGACGATTTGACGTACAATTTTCGCGACGTTAGCGTTTGTCAAAAAGAATGGGATTTTTCCTGAAATTATTTCATATGGTTGTTCAACTTTCATTTACCCTAAATTGATGTTTTATTGTATCATGTTTTATCTCCTTTTTTGTTATTTTTCTCCTTGATTTTTACAGACTATTTGTTCACTTTTTCATGTTAATTTTTTAAAAATAAATGTGCTGATATTTGTGATTTTATTTTCATTCGGATTTCTTTCATTTCTTGAAATCTTTGAAGCTCGATTTTAGAAACCATTTGGCCACATCATGATTGGACGTGATGTGTTTCAATGTGTTTTATATTTATAGACCCTTTTTTGTTAGTAAAAGCATTCCGTTTTATGCCTCGTTTGAAACGATATCAATTTTTATTATTATTTCTTATTAAATGACTAATTACGTAGCAAATGCAATTATCTTTCAAGGGTCAAAATATTCTTTAAAATGCTGATGGTGCATAAATTCAATTTCTTTAGTTTTTGTAGACGTAACGATTCTAAACAAGTCACTTCTTCTCTATCAATTAAAAAAAGACATATTCCTAATGTGAGCAAACAATTGAAAGTTTTTCAACTTGATTTCATAATTTTTGAAAGGTTATCTCGGAAACTGCTCAGTTGGCCTTTTTAATATGAAATAATTTCAGATAATATTAATAGGTATTCTTAAAACGGAAATCGTGTTTTTTTTTAAATCAGAAATAGGTAATAATATTGAAAGTTATCATTATCGCACGTAGAAAAGTAATTTCTCAATTATCTATTAGATACGGATTATCACATTAATTTCAATGTTCAAACACATTACAGCATTGATAAATATTGAAATCTTGATTGAAAGTAACACAGTTCTAACTTCGCTTTAGGTAGTTGAACAACCAAATTTTCGAAAATGATGCAACAACCTCCCGGTAACGTTCCACCCATGCAACAACCAATGCAGCAGATGCAACCACAGATGCAACAGCAACAACCGTACAATGTAGCGCCAGCAACTATGCCGAATATACCACAACCAAGTTGTACTTTGATTCATGCATATAATGCGAATACCGTTCCAGCTCCCCTGGGACCTTACAGGTAAATTTTTCATTATGCATGGTGAAAAACATTACTAAAAATTGAAACATCAACGAAAGTAATTAGGTATAATTTCATGTTGTAGTTCTGTAGTCCGAGTAGACAATGCACTTTATGTGTCAGGTGTCGTAGCAGTTGATCCCAAAACTGATAAGTTAATGGTTGGTGGAGTAGAAGCAGAAACTAGAAAAGCTATGATATACGTTAAAAGAATTTTAGAAGAAGCCGGATCATCGTTAGAAAGAAGTACGTTTTATGAAATTGGCTTTGGAAAGTAACAACTCGAGGGCTGAGAAAAATATTGTTACATTAAATACTCGTTTATCGTGTATTTTTAATGGATTTCTCAATTTTTTACTCTTAGGTTTGCTTCTTTGAGAAGTAATTTCTTTTCAATCGGAAGTGATAAATTTTTTGAATTACTCTTATTAATTATTACGTTAAAATGTTATTCTAGGCATTCAAAATAACATTTGATTAAAGTATTTATTTATTTGGTATTTGTGTTTCAGTTGCTTTAGTAAGATTGTATGTTACTCATATTGGTGATATGGAAAAAATTAATAACGTGTATGAAGAATGTAAGTATAATTTTTTAAATATCAAAAAATAATCAATTAAGTAGAACATATTTATTAACGAGAAGATTAAATCGAATGAACAATTATTCACATAATAAGAGATTTCAAAATTTACAAAATTTTCTAATAAAGGTATCACTTGATTTTTCAATGAGCATAAATTTTCAATTTTTTTCTAGAATCATACAAATAAAATACATCTACTTTGCAAACTATAAAAAACGTAATCAAAACTGAAAAATTTTTTCAAAGCATAAATTAAGCAACTAATTTGATGGCATTTCATTTTTTCATTTGCAGTTGTGTCAGCTCCTTATCCCGCAAGAGTAATGGTTGAAGTTCGATCGTTACCTCTGGTGCGTATGCTTGAGTAAAATATTATTTGATATAAATAGGCGCTGATTTAGTAGTTTGCTGAAATACGGAAAGTACTAATTGGTTCATTCTTTCGGTCGGAGCTTGACGTTTACGGTTT
This sequence comes from Maconellicoccus hirsutus, assembly GCA_003261595.1. Taxonomy (NCBI): domain Eukaryota; kingdom Metazoa; phylum Arthropoda; class Insecta; order Hemiptera; family Pseudococcidae; genus Maconellicoccus; species Maconellicoccus hirsutus. Next base: position 24,268 of record QBDW01001215.1, read on the forward strand.
TTAGTTTTAATACATACTCGCTTCAAAGCACCTTTGTTTTTCTGCAACAAAAAACCATTGAAAATTTTAAATTTGTGGTTTTGAAGGAGCAAAACTGATGGATATTTTAAGACATTATTTTTTTTTGCAGGGCGCTCACGTGGAAGTTGAAGTTATGGCTCTGATTTCCTCAACGTGCAGACTCTAGAGGCATTTTTTTGAAATCTGTTTATATTTTAGAATGGACTTTCACCCAGGATGTGTGATAAAATTAGCATATGTGTTAACTATTACGTAAAAATATAACGTGCTACGTATTGGTTTTATTTTCTTTATTAAATCACGAATATACAACAATATAAAAACGCAATTTACACTTAAAGGGATTATTGAATAAAAAAGCATATTTATATAATACTTCTGAAAATGCTTTTTTATAACGTCTTGATAAAACTTGGCATGAATTTCTTGTTTGTTTCAAATACGTGTGACATATTTTTAAAATATTTAAAAAGAACCATAATCAAACATAAATAAATAATGAAAAAAAGGTGCTAGAATTTTTGTAACAATGTTTTTTACCAGAAAACTTATATCGCGTCGACAGCATCCACTTCTCCTTCATCCGATACATCATCACCAAATTCGATTTCATCGTCAAAACCATCCTCCACAAATGTGACTGTATCATTGATACGAACAGTTTCTGGAAATTCGCCGTAAGTTTTTAGATTTCTAGCTTCATCAGGTGTGTATTTCAGGATAACGTCTGCTTTAGCATCTTGATAATCTCGTAATCCGATAAGAATTATGTCGCCCTGATTTATCCAAACTTTTTTCCGAAGTTTTCCTCGTATGTGACAGAGGCGTTTCACTCCATCGAAGCACATCGCTTCCAGACGACCATTACCCAACATTTTTGTTACTTGGGCATATTCTTGACCATCTTCTTTGAATACCAATTCACGTTTTTCTGTTTCATTTTCGTTCTTACCTCTTCTCCGATTTTTACCTCCTTTTCCTTTATTTTTCGGCATGGTGAATTACTTGATAATGAATATTTTACAACAATAGACTAACACGGCACTAATCAATTAATGATGGTAGAATTACAAATAATTATAGATAAATGAAAAATATTTTTAATGTATAATAATTCACAACAAAATCATGCAATGTTTTTTGACAAATTGACAGCACAGCACAGAGAAAGAGAGATAAATAGATGTCACAGAAAGAACGCACGTAAATTACACTCTAACATCATCATGTTTTTTTGCATGACATGACTTACGCGACTTGGCAAAAAACATTACCGTAACGTAACGGAATACTTAAAACACGTGACTCACTCTCTTTTCTCTTCATTAACCAGTACCACCAAACGATTGCAAAAAATTTTTTAACTTTCTCCCCCCTCACGATTCAATCTCAAGCCTTTTGAATGAATGTTGATTAAACTTAGTGATAACCTTTGGATAAGGTTTCATAGGAAAACTTCCTTTTAAATTGAAAATGCTAATGTCCTGCAATAAGAGACAATCAGACTTGCTCATTTGTTCTGTTACAAACAACTACGTGTATGTTGTGTTCATTTAAATGTTTTATTATACAGTTTATCCGTTACCGGAAACCACTTACTTCTAACTTCTTTTTATAAGTTAGGTAGTCATTTCCTTTTATAATTTATCATTGAAAAGGTTGAATTTCATATAATCTGATGTTCGTCTTCTGACGCGCGAATAAAATTAAACATACCACATTTCGTTCGTTTTCGCAGGTGGTAAAAGAGGACCAATTAGATTGCATTCGAATTATTACACCAACACCATATTCTCTTATCTAATTGAATAATTATACAAATCTGTTCAGGGTCAAGTACATAATTATGTATTTACCGCTTTATTAATTTTTTGATAAAGGATTACTTGTGAAGTACATTTTTGTTCAATGTACGATTTTTTTTTAATGCAGTGAAAATCTTATTTGAGTGTGTTTTTTCAGCACGTGCTTCTTGATCGTTGCTCATTCGATTGTTATATAATAACCGGCTTTCTACGAAGTAATTCATATTTGAATCAAACATGAGTTCAGGACTTAGGTATTGTATATTAAAATAATATTTGTTGCGTGAATTTTTCAAACTAATGAATTAAATTAAATTTTTCTGTTGTAGGAATGGACTATTACTTTGCATGGGAAATCCATTATTGGATATATCTGCTTATGCTGATGAGGAATTGTTGAAGAAATACAACCTGAAGGCTAATAATGCTATTTTAGCTGATCCTATGCATAAGAATTTGAACGAAGATTTAATTGAAAATTACGACGTCGATTATATCGCGGGTGGAGCCTCTCAGAATACAGCTCGAATTGCTCAAGTATGAACAAATATTTTTTATTGAAAGTCGTATTAAATTTTTCCGTTATTCCATCGTTATATATCGCAATTGGCGTATTTGTTTACCTGGATTTACAACCAGAAAGCGTGAAAGTGTTATAAATAAACAGTTTGATCGAGGAAATGATTTATATGCGTGAAATATTTTGATTATATTTTTCCCCTTTATTATTTCAGAATGTCTTGAAAACTCCAAATGTTGTAGCTTACATGGGTTGCGTTGGCAAGGATTTCTACAGTGAAATTTTAGAAAAAAAAGCTAGAGCGGATGGCGTTAATGTTCGTTACCAATATACGGATAAGAAACCCACTGGTAAATTTAATCTACCAATTAAACTTGTTTACGCACAATAGTGTTGTTAGCTGAACTATTTCTTCAAATATACTTAATAGGTACGTGTGCCGTAATAATAACAGAAGATGGAAAGCATAGATCGTTGGTGGCCAATTTAGCCGCTGCTGAATTATTCACAATTGATCATATCAAAATTCCTGAAAACAAGAAAATTATAGATAATGCTGACTATTTCTATATCACTGTAAATGGTTTGAAATATTCGAAGTAATTTTCGTATTTACCGTTACTATTTTCAATTTTTTTTTTAGGGATTTTTCCTCATCGTGAGTCCTGATACAGCTTTGGAGATTGCCAAAGTAGCTTTAGAAAAAAATAAAGTGTTTACGATGAATTTGAGTGCGCCGTATATTTGTGAAATATACAATAAGGATCTAACTCCTCTTCTTCCTTATATAGATATATTATTCGGAAATGAAACGGTACTGAAAATGTTGGAAAATACGATCACCTAATGTTTTATTTTCACTATATCTCAAATTATCTGTTTTCAGGAAGCGTTGGCATTCGCTAAACAATATAATCTAGGAACCGAAGATTTGGAAGAAATAGCTCTAAAAATTTCGAATTTACCTAAACATAACGAAAGTAGGAAAAGACTTGTTGTTATTACACAGGGAGAGAAGCCGGTTATTGTGGCTAAAGGTAATAGTTTTAACTCGTAAAATTTGGAAATGTTATTAAAAAATTTCAATTTTTTTGCAGATTCTAGTGTAAAACAGTTCGAAGTGATTATGTTACCCACTGAGAAAATCGTTGACACAAACGGAGCAGGAGATGCTTTTGTAGGCGGTGTGTAACCGTTCTTCGCTCATTTAGTGAAGAATTTGACATTTTGATCTGAAATTTGATTTTTATTTTTGCAGGTTTCTTGTCTCAGTTGATACAGGAACAATCGTATGAAATTTGCATTCAATGTGGAAATTGGGCAGCTTCAGAAGTTGTCCAACAATCTGGTTGTATTTTCAAAAGTACTCAAGAATTTTTCCCTCGTACTTAATTTGATACTTGAGTGCTTATTTTTCGCAGAATTCTTATAATAACTACATCTCAACTTCATCAAGTTTATATGTAGAATTTTCATGACTATTTTAAAATTTGTTCTCACGCACCAATCTTACGCTTATTTTCTTCAAGACACTTATCAATTTTCATAATTTTAAGTTTCGAAAATTCCTCAATCATTTTTTTACTTGGGGAGAAATCGGGTTGAAGAGATTGAAAAAAAATTAAAGATAATTTTCAAGTTCCTATTGTCGAGTGTTTTCCTGATAACATTCTAGTTAGATTGTCAGTCTGCAACAGCTGTTGAAATATTCGAAAAAAAACGTACGTTTTCAGACTTCTTATCGTTATTCACATAAAATGAAGTGGATCGCGGTTATCATAATTTGAAATAATTAATTCTTTATTTTAATCACGCCATTTTTATCTGAATTGCTTTAAAACTGAGTATAAAATGGTAAAATTTACTTTCAGTATTACCTTACCCGTATTATAAAATGTTTGTATGTATTTTTAACAATGGCTGATGGTTGTGTTCGTTATCGTTCTCGAGTTTTTAAGTTACCAATATGAAGAGAAGAATAAACTAAAAACGTTGGTAGGTTGAGTCGTCAACTCGTTATCTTTGTTTGCTCCGTGGGACGCCTTATCTCCCCTTTTTTTCGTATTTCTAATTTTTTCTACCATATTTTTCTTTACCCTTATTTGTTACGATTAGTTGATTGTTATTAAAGAGATGAATAATGGGACCTCACTCATCGTCGAACATGTATTAAAGCAATAAAATAAAAAGTCTGATTGGTAGTATTGAATAGGTTTTGTTATTTAATTCATTTATTATGCTTATTTACTCTTTGCAGTGATTTCTTAAAACTCGTTCTCGATATTTTTCAAATATTTTATGCTTATAAAATTCATTTTGTGAAATAACGAAATGAAGTGTGATGCATACGATGATACATTACGAAGATCTTAATCTCGTTATCCAGTTAATTGACAATCATGAGGAGGACAAACGCAGAAATTTATTATTCAGTAATTTATAGAATAATCAAATTATAGGAGCGTTTTTAAACATATCGTTTCTGCTTTTTAAATGAATACTGTGCATCAATTGAAGAGCAACGCATTTTGTATAAAAATGTGTTAACCCGTCTATTTATAGTGATACGTGCCTCTGTCTCATAATTGCAAAATCCTGTTCTATTATATTCTCATTCGATAATTCGAAGGGTCAATATTCTTATTTCTCTCGTTGAAGGTTAATTGCAATTGAAAATAGCGCCATTTGGGTTAGCGTCTACCCGCTACCCACCAACGAAAAAAAATACAAAATAAAGAACAAGTGTTGAAAACTATTTTTGCAAGAAAAGTTAAAGTAGTTTACGCAAAATAAAATTTGCAAAATTTGCATATTTTTCCATCTGGAAAAAGCTAATGATTTCGAATCACGTTTAAATGCAATAAAAAGCTTTTATATGAATTTAAAAATAATTATTTTACGTAGTCAAACAATTTTATTTAATTATTTTTCAAAATATAAATTTCGAGTAAATTGGTTTTTAAAAACAAGTAAATGTCAACACTGTTAACCCCTCGAGTTACCTTACCTACTCATTTAATTCCTCTTTTTTGCAAAATTCATTAAAATTACGAAATTAATAAAATTTTTACACATTGAAACTAAAAAATACAGATGCAGCGAACAATTTAAAAACATTTTTAATCCACGCATTTTCGAATCATACAAGATTTTCGAAAATTCCATACGCACATTGTCCAAAGAAACCGTTAGGTTCTTTCTTTTTCCTGGCGAACGCCATGTTGGTATTTTAACTTCGTCGAATTATTTGTATGAAAAGTACAAAGTTGAAGAGTGAATAAAATTAGCAAATAATGCTATAAATTTATTTGAACATTAATTATTCTGTAGTGGAAACGTTAAATTGTGAATATTTTGTTTCAAGTGAGAAAATTGTGTACTTTGTATGTAATTTTTGGCACCCCAAACAAATGTTTGATGTAAGTATTCACTAGGCCTATTACATAAACATATGAATTTAAACCGAAGCGGAGCAGTGATAAAAGACGAATTTCTTTGTTTAGGTGTATTATTGCGGTAATTATCGAACTTAAAAGTGATACATCTTGTCATGGAAATTCGACGATTTAAAACTTTGCCGTTTATTGTAATTTTTAGTAAAACATTATTTATTTATGCAGAAGCTAGTAACGGCTAAGGGGTTGAAATCGCGTGGCTTATCAATTATCGTAAACTTTTTGCATATCATTCAATATGAAAGAACACAGTTCAGTGAGCCAATCTGTTTGGCAAAACTGGATCTTGGAAGCTATTCGAAAAATACGTAAACAAAAACAGCGACCGTCTGATGATAGAATATATGCCGCCATAAAACAGCATCATAATGTTACCAACGAAGATTTACTTGTCCAGTTGGAGAAATGCGTCAATCAAGGCGTTATTTTGAAAGTTATTAACAAGGGTCAAGTTTCTTACAAAGATCCGGCACGTGTTATGTCTCGAAAACTTACTATTTCGAGTGAATCGGATCCAACTAAAGCTATCATCAAAGCTGTTCGTGAAATGAAAAACGAAAATGGTTCATCTTTAAAAGAAATAGAAAAATATTTAACGGAATCACGTATTTTGGATTTACCTGATGATTTAGATTTTCCGTCATATTTGAAATCTACTGTGAACAGAGCCGCTGCTCGAGGGTTGTTGATTCAAGAAGGTAAATTATACAAAGCTCCGCCCAAAAAAGATAACGACAGGACTCCATCCGGTCGAAGGAGAAAGACAGAAGAGAAAGAATTAACGCCCAAAGTACGCACGATTGTTTATCGTAAACAGATAAAGAACTGATTAATGCTTATCTCTTCTTTTGTTTAGAAAACACCACTGCCCATTTGCAGCGAATGTCTCGGCACTGCTTCCAAGAATCGTAATGGAGAACCAGAAGATCTCAGTTCGTGTTCAGGATGTGGTATGTCATTGCATTTATCCTGCGTAACTGGTCATCATGCCGCCGAATTCGCCATATTAATCGGTAAAGGGAATTGTTGGTATTGTGAAGAATGTCTAAGTTGCAACGAATGTGGCGCGTTTAAAGATGAGGTCAGTTTGTGATGAAGTATTTCCCAAGATGTCTGTACAATTCCATTTAATCTCGTAATATTTTCCAATAGGCTTATTTATTAAATTGTAACGCCTGCGAAAGGTGTTATCATATGCTGTGCCTTACTCCGCCGGTTGAGAAAAAACCTAAAGCTCCGTGGAAGTGTTCATTTTGTTTGCAAAGTCATAAACCCGGTACTAGCGAGAAATCCAAATCGTCTGCTTCTACTTCCGGTGATATTAACAAAACGCCTTCTAAATCTACGAATTACCACATGGATTTAAAAGAACGGAAGAAGCAGATGAAGAAGCAGCGGTAATTATTATTTTTTTATCGTGGCTTAGTTGTAATTCTTTTCGCACTTTATGATTAACAACTGAACTAATTTTAATGGAATAATGAACATGAATTGAAGATTTTGGAATTGTCTGAACGAGGTGTTTTTCTATTCGAATAGAGTTTTATAACATGAAATGATATGCTCTTAATTTTAAGCAATTTTTAAACAACTTGTGACGGAAATTTTTGTATTTTTTTGACGATAAATCAAAGGCGAAATGTGGAAGTCTAATGATTCCATCGTTTCTTCAATATTTCAAATCTTGATAATCGAAAATTTAGCTGAAAATGTCAATCTATTTTACTAACAGAATTTTCGCATTATTTTTGTTGTCATTTCACAGACTGGCAGCCCGTCTGGAGCACAGCGGAAGAAGAAAAAGCTCGAAAGTGAACGTTGGCGCGCCAGAGAGCAGCTCGGAGGATGGTAATGATTCCTCTCCTGACTCCCCTCTTTCTCCACCTGTGCCTCCTGTTGGTGGCTTTCGCGAAGAAACCATCTCAAAGGAGAAACAAAAATTCTTTCGTTTAAATTCGTTTTACGGCATTAAGGGCAGGGGGCCATCAAGGTGTAAGGCAGAGGGGAGGCCTGTACGGGATATTAGTTGTAGTTCTAGTAGTAGCGAGCAGAGCAGCGTTGAAAACGATACAAAAAAACCTCTTCCTGAACCGGTACCGAGTACGAAAATCTCGCCCGGTCACGCAAAACCTAAACCTTTATCGTCCAGTACGTCGAATAGCGTCCGGAAGCGTACGCCTGAAAAGAGAAAATCCAACGTAGGCGGCGCTTCGGGCGTATCGGCCAAAGAGAACGTTACAGTGACGCCGTTCAGTTCATTGGGCTCGTCTTTGCCTTGCGTAACGTTCGGAGACTTGGCGAAGAAATGCGGTAACGATAAAATCGATACCGCGCCTCAGTTACCAGCTGTTAAACTGAACGCTTCTTGGCTTGAAAAGCCTAAAGCTATTGATACCGCAAATGATATTCCAACGAAGAATAACTTCACTCGTATATTCTCCGGTAAAAGTTCGTCGGTTACGAAAGTGCCCGATGAAAAACCACGACCGCCGACCGCAGCTGTATCGGCGCCGAGTACCGTCGATTCTAAAGACACCGTTAAAGTTACCAGCCACGTTAAAGAACCTAGTTCGTCAGAGTCTCGATCTCAGTGTAGCAAGCCTAGCAGCAGTATTGTATCCCGCCGGTCGCCCGTTTCTAAAACAGAGCCAGAGTTTTCGCGTCACGACACCGAAGAGCTATGGGGCTTCGCGGCGGCGGCCGCACGTAAAGAGGTTACACCGGTGTTGCATCTCGACAAAGAAGGCGCTCCTAGTTACCCCTCCTATAATGTTTTCCTCTCGAATATATGGAAAAGCAACTCGTTACGGAATACCGCCGTCGTCGCGGATGGCCACGAAGCCTCGCTCGACGAAGACGTCGAAAGGCCGCCGAAAAAACGCGACGCGTTGTCGTTATCGCTTAGCCCTTCGAAATTGGTGAAAAGCGCCGTCATATCTAAACAGTACGAACACGTTAGACGGAATATGCTCTCGTCTAATACGCCGTTCCCGTACGTCAACCAATCCGGTGACGTGATCCCCAGCGATAAGGATACTATCGAAAAGAATCTTATTGCGGAAGCCACTAAAACCCAACATTTTCAAGTTTGCAGGCATCTGAACCATCTCTCTGTGCAATCTGTCTCTGTGCCGCCATCTCGGCCGTACAACCAATCGGGTAAGAGAATTACCTCCTACCTAAACGTATACCTCTTTCGAAACAATTCCCTTAATTACGTTCGCCGACCAAAATATTGACGATTTTAGCTAGTTTGTTTTCCTTTTTTACATACTGCTGCTGCTTGAATTTACCATTTTCTTCTGCCTATTTTACGGTCCTTCGAGGCCGCTCGACACGGTGCACTGTTCTCGTAAAGAATACGATTTGTTTTTCTTCGTCCTTTTTTTTTCTTATAATTTTTTACGTATTTTTACCGTTCTATTCGTAGTTGTGTGTGCGTGGATGTCGATCACCGTGTAATCGTAGGTTTTCCAATGGGTTCGTAATTTCCTCTTTTTAATTATTTTTTTACAAGTCGAAGTGAAACTTGATTTTACGAGTTACTGCGTTTGCGCAATCATCCGCGTCGATGGAATTGAATTAGTAATTTGATTTCTTTTTTAATAGCGGAAAATCCAAGAAATTATGGCGTCGTGATCATTGTCGTTGCTATTTTCGGTTTGTAGGATTTTTTTCTAACATTAAAGATTTCAATTGGCGTTCTTTTATAAGACGTGTCCAAAAAAAAAGTCAAAAATTATTACTTGATTACTATACTTTTTTATTTTTTACATTCTACAATCGTTTCCAAATTTATTTTTCATTCCGTTGAAAATTTATTTTTTTAAATGTGAATTTCAAGTTATTTTTCATGTAAAAAATTTAAATTTTGCTTTCCATTTTAAGTATGCGCCTCAATTTTATATTCTTTACTAGCAGCTACATCTTTACCAGTCGCCCCCCTCCCGTCATCATTCGCTAAAATGTTCTGGAACCGAATTTTTCTTCTACAGATTTGATTTCTTCAGTTTTTTTTTCAGCACCCCTCTCGCCCCTTTGCCGAAAATGTGCTGCATCAGAATTTTTCCTCTATAAATTTGACTTCTGTGCTTTTTATTGTTTAATCTCCCCCCCCCCTCAATTTTAAGATAATTTACTGATCTTGAATTTTTTTTTATTCAAAGTTTCAGTTTTTTCGGTTGTCTATTGATGGGTTAAAAATACGATCGGCGCCTCTCCCCTGCTCCGACTCCCTCGTCAATTATGGGGTTGAATTTCTTAATCCGAAATATTAGTTTTTCAAACTATTTTTGTTTTATCGTTTTTTTTTTCGTTTTTTTCATTTTTTAAGTGTGTTTTATTATTGAATTTTTTAATCAAAATTAAGAGCATGCCCCCTCCCCTTGCTTTTTTCCGTTCCTTTTCGTTTGAATTCGAATTCTAATCATGTTAATGAGATTTTCGTGGAAAAAATGTAGATTCGAAAAATTTATTTCATTTTTTTCCAGTTTCTATGACGAGTGATTGTTTTTTTGTGGGTTATAAGCTTGTTTTTTTTTATTTTTTTTATTTTTTTTTTATTTTAGTTAAGAGGTGATTCTCGCTGTTACCTTTGGCTTCAATTTGTTGTTGAAAATTTTTGAAAAAATGTTCCTCCCAAAGACTAAATTGTTAATATTTTATTTTATTATTATTTTTTTTTTTTGGTTTCTGAATTATTAGTACTGTTCAGTTGCATTACTGATTTCATCATTATCACCCTTTTTTATGTGCTTAGGTTTAATTGTTTTTATCTTGAATTAATTTTTAATTTTATTTCTTTTTTCAAGCTTCGTTCTAATTTTTCAATATTTTTTAAATTATGAATTACTAAAGTTTATAAATTCGTCATAACTTGTTTTTTTTTTTTTATTTGAAATGCCGTTATAGAAATTGTTAAAAATTTCTGTTTCCTTTTATCTCTTGAAATATTATTTTTAATTAGGTGTTTTGTTTTGCTTTATTAAGAGATTTTCCTCTAGTTTTTAAGATTTTTTTCACCTATTTACATTTTTCTTTAAATTTTAGATCCAATTTTTTTCGGAAACCCCGAGTGGTAAAATGCCAGTACGATCTTCCATTTTGCGTTGTCAAAATACTCGCATCCAAACGAAATTCGTTATTTGAACTTTCGAAAAATCAACGGGGCCGAAATCAAATTCCGTTACAATTTCATCGACGACCAGCCAAAAACCTTCTATCACTCGTACTTGTTTTGTGATGAAAAAAAAATCATCATCGATACATTCAGTTTGTTTTGGGAATGAAATTTGACATTTGAAATTAAACACGAATGATTTCCTTGATCACAATTTACGTCAAGAAATTCGTCCTCCTTTTAAATAATTTCAGCATAGAATCGTTACAGTTTTTGTGTTGATCGGCGGCTTATTCGATAAGGCATCGTAAGAAATACACGTGTCAGATGATTGAGTTAGCCAGAAGAAATGCCTAGGGCATTGTCCGGTCTCCCTGTCCTGAATTCCTACCTCCGATCGTCCTTAATCATTGTCACATGATCGAACGACGACCACGTAGAGATATGTAGTGAGGATACGTGTCGAAAACTAACTCGTTACGCCGCAGTGATGCTCGGACGCGTAGGCCAAAGAAGAAGACGAACCGGTTATTGGAAATGCGAAATTTCAAAAGCTTTTTTTTCTTAATTAACACGGTGGTAGTCGGCGGAAAGCTCGAAAATGACGGGATCGTCGGCTCGTACCGAATCGCGTGCGCAGGAAACAGGATAATAGGATAGCGATTGGGTCTTCGCACCTTTAACGTGTGCACGCATAAAGGCACATTTTCATAGCGTACCGTAGACATACACCGAAACGATAAACGACCGAAAGCGAAAAATTATACTAAACGCGATTTAAACGTCGCATCGTTGTACATAGCTTCGAAAAGCACGCACGAAGGATATCGTTTTCACGTCAAGTCTCGATGTATTTTTGTTCCTTTATGTATTTTATTTATATTATCAATGCGGGTTATTTTTATCACATTATTTATTTTATATGTGTTTTTTTTTAGTTATTTACTCGATGAGTAAAATACTAGCCGCTGATTTACCGTCCGGTGTGACCCAGAAAGACATCGAACTTTATTACGAAGTTCAACGTAGAGCGAAAAAGGTACATATTAATGTCCGCCATATTTACTATTAAAAAAAACTAAGATTTTATCGTTGTTTTTAATATCACAGGCAACCGAAGCTTTACTACCAGAGAATACGTTCGATGCGACGCCAGGAAGTAGTGGCTCCGAACAGCCAAAATGTCCGGCTGCCATCGAATTCGGTAAATGGGAAATACAAACTTGGTATTCGTCTCCGTTTCCCCAAGAATACGCTAGGTAATGATACAAATTGACGTAGAGATGGAGTTTAGTTCGTATATTAATTTATTCTTTTGCCAGGTTACCAAAATTATTTATTTGCGAATTTTGCCTGAAGTACGCCAAAAGTAAAGCTATCTTGTTGAGGCATCTGAGCAAATGTAAATGGAGGTATCCTCCTGGGACTGAGATTTACCGAACTGATAACTTATCAGTGTTTGAGGTATGGTGATTTAGTTGTTGGGATTTATCAGTTGCAGTGGATGTTATTTGGTGATTTTTTTGCAGGTGGATGGCAACGTGAACAAGATTTATAGTCAGACTTTGTGTTTATTGGCGAAATTGTTTTTGGATCATAAAACGTTGTATTATGATGTTGAACCATTTCTGTTTTACGTCCTGACCAAAAATGATGAAAAGGTGAGATTGGTAAAATTTTAAATATAAAATAAATTGTCTTGAAAAAAATAACCCCGGTCGTGTTTTCAAATTGTGATTCAACGTACAAATTTATCGATTGGGAAATATATTGAATCAGTGAAAAAAATTATTGAAAAATTATTGTAGAAAAATATTAGAAAATTTATTTATTCATTAATTTATTAATAAATTTAACAATATTTTGTAAAATTATCGTGAATCGAGAGATTTAATTCTTTTAAAATTTTTTAAATAATGCAATAAGTTAAATCGTATTTGGTAAACAAATTATCTGAAATTGTAAGAAATCGAAGAAACAAACAAAACATTTCAAGAAAATATTCAAAAAAACGTAATTATCCTGAAAATTAGAGACATTCACAGCATTTAAAAATAAATCAAAATTCATTAAGAAATAGTCATATTATTGTAGAAAAAAAATGCCTTAAAAAATAACGAAAAATTTATCAGAAATAGCGAAAAAATTGCTACGAAATTGAGAACGACTAAAAAATCGACATATTTGGACGAAAAATGATCGGAAAATTCTGATTAATAATCAAATTTACTTTAAGTAGGAAAAAATGACAGAAAAAAATCATTTAAAGTCGCTAAAAAATCGTTATTGAATTCAAAAAAATTCAAAACGACCGGAAATCGACCAATCTGAACGAAAGATAATCGAAAAAATGCCCATGAATAAGGAAAATTACTTGAAGTAAGAAAAAATAAAAAAAATTGTCAAAAATGACCAAAAAACTGCTATAAAAATCAAAAAAAAAATCAAAACGACCGGAAAATCAATGAATTTATAATTTAAAATAATCGAAAAATGCCCATGAATAACCAAAACTAATAAAAGTAAGAAAAAACAAAAAAATAAGTTTTCAAAAAATCCGACCAAAAATGGCCAAAAAAAAATTGAAAAAAAAGTTCAATCTTTATGAAAAACGTGCAAAGACATACATAAATGAATTTATTCGATCCCCCCCCCCACACACACACCTCTCAATTTCTCCACTACTATAAAAGTAAACTGGTGACGTCATCAAAAACTGATTTTCGAAAAATTAACGATAACTGTTTAAATTATTTGGCAAAATTGAGGGGGAAATTAAGTTGTAAATTTACATTTCGATTCAATTATTCGGTTAAACTGAAGTAAAAATAGATTTTTAAATTTACTTTTCGATTAATCTTCAACCTGATCGATTTTTGTATTTTTTTCCATTACCTATTGAAACTTTAATCATCGGATTGTTTTAGTTTACTCTTCAAGTTGTGACTGGTTCGAAAATGAATAACATATCTTTGTGTCATTTAGGGTTGTCATCTAGTCGGATATTTCTCAAAGGAGAAACATTGCCAACAGAAGTACAACGTGTCGTGTATCATGACGTTACCACAATATCAAAGACAAGGCTATGGTAGATTTCTAATAGATTTCAGTAAGTGCATAGATTTTTATGGAAAAAGACCACTTTTGTAATCGTCGTAATAGTTTATTAACGTCGAAAATATCGATATTTAGGTTATTTATTATCGAGAAAAGAAGGTAAACCTGGAACGCCGGAGAAACCATTGTCGGATTTGGGCTTGGTATCGTACAAGGCGTATTGGAAATCGGTGATATTGCAGTATTTCCACGATCACAAGTCGTCGAAATCCGTTACCATCGAAAAAATCAGTCTCGAGACTGGTGAGTTGACTGAAACGGGGTTTCCACGAAGAGGGGGTTACGCTCATCGTATTAATTCGGCTCCTGTTGCAGGTATCATGAGTCACGATATTGCTACGGCGCTGCAAGAATTAGATATGGTGAGAAGATTACCAAACGGCGATCATGTCATAGTGGTTGATCGAAAATTGGTCAATGCCACTGTGGAAAAGGCGAAAAATAATAAAACTCGTATTGTCATCGAACCAGTATTGTTAAGATGGACGCCTTTATTACCAAATACCGTGAAACAATTCGAAGAGGTAAGTTTACCTCTTTTCCTATGCCTTCGAAGGTGTATTTTGTGTATATCGACTAACGATCATTTTTCTCGTTCGTAGGGAACTCGAAACGACGAAGAAGGGGAAAGCGGCGCGAACACGAATAGCGAAGATGAAGCCGAGAAGAAAGCCGTGGTCGCAACCACATCCAAAATATCGCCCAAAAAACAAAACCACGCGCCGACGCCGAAAACTGGTAAAAAGCGTAAAGCGACCGCGCCGGTGACCGAGACGCCCGCTGCGAAGAAGCGAGCATCTAGGTGCGATATTTTGTAATTTTAGCACGAATCTTCGACGATGCGATTTATAGTTAGCTTATTAAGTCGTAGTAGTTTTTGGTCTGGCTTGTTAAACGGCATGTTTACCGAAGGTGTGTTGGATGGCAATTGCGGTCTTCTATGCTCCTGTTTTTTTTTGCGCATTTTTCTCGCTATCGTCACGATGCGACGATGCGTATATGTGGGTTTTAATGGCCATGTGCGTACCCAGGTTACCAGTTCAAGAAGAGGTTAAGCATGATACCGAAGATGAAGTTGAGCAGAGGCCGAAGAAGAGACGTAGGACGTCGTATTTGGAAATGTCGAAGATCAAAGACGAGAAACCTTCGGGTGTAGTGTTGAAATCGAGTAGATTAAGCGCGGCTCAAGCTCAAGAAAGTACTGCGATCACTGGTACGCCGAAGACTTCTAGGAAATCTGTTAAGGATGTTGGTCTCAAGAGTACGGTAAGTGCGAATGTTGTAATTTTATCTCTGTTGATCTTTAAGAAAATGTTTCCAAAACGACCCCAAAAAACATCATATTATCGAAACTATCATCAACAACAACAACAACGAACGCAGTAATTATCAATTTTTCCTTCCACAGACTAAAAAACCCGAAACTCCGATCAAAAAAGAACCAATCCGCGAAAAAAGTCCAGTTACCGAAGACGAAGGATGCAATCGCCGGAGTAGTAGGCGGCTGAGCAAGAAGACACAAATTAAAGGTGAGGTTTTCCTTCCATCCAATTATCGCTCTTCACTCCCAACTCATTTTAATATCAATTCGAAACATTCCACAGAAGAGAAAAGCGAACGGAATAGAAAAACGAAACCAGAAACGCCTGCAAAAGCTACGAAAACCGAGGCGAAAACGAAAGAACCTCCGCCGAAAGAACCAACACCCAAAGGAAGACCGCCTAAAATGGCGAAAATCAAAAGAGAACCCACGCCCGAGGTTCGTACTCCGCCCAAAGAAGAGGAAAAAGAGCCAGTAAATATAATCGTGATACGTAAAAAGACGCCTATCAAGAAAAAACCGAAGACGGCGTCGAAACGACAACATTCGTTGGCGGCGAAGAAACGATGGATCGCTAGGAAGGCGAAACAGGAGAGTAGTCAGGCTGCCAATGACAGGTGAGTTTATGGAGGTATGGAGTCGCAGACGCGAAGAACGAAGATTATAATTTTTGTTTGTAGTGGTGCTATGGAAGTGGATGATGTTCAAATGCCTCAGCTATGTCCGGTTACTGATGTCGAAACGGCGAACGAGATTTACCATAATCCTCCGGTCCTGGATAAGAAGCCGGAATGCGATTCGCATGACGAAGAAGCCCTCGAGAGTAAAGATCCGAAAGAAGAAGAGAAAGATGAGAAAGACGATAAGGAAGGTGATAACAATGAGAAAAATGTAGAAGAGAAACCATCTCCTGAGGATGATTCGTATCAGCCGGAAAAAATGGATACTTCGGAGGAGGTATGAAATAGACGGTTTCACGCCAGTTAAGAATTTCGCTACAAGTAGTTATCATTTGTATTTATTTTTTTTTTAATAGAATTCCGAAACCCAAGATAAAGATAACTCGTCGTCTCATCTACCATCGACGAATCCAGACGAAAGTTTACCTAAATCGCCAGCTCGATCGCCCGGCACCAAAGATCGCGCTGATATGGATTCGTACTCGTGTGGCGATCGCATGCTGCAGATGTCTACGTATTCGCAATCGTCATCGTCGCAGTCACCGTCCTCGTTACCGTCGTCACGATCGATGGTGTCGCCGCAACCGTTAACGCCGTCGTCTACAGATTCGCATATGTCGAGGGATAAAAGCCCGTCGCCTCATCGAGAAAAACCCGATGACACGTTCAAGAACACCTCCACCGAATCGGTCACCGAAGATGATTCGAAAGTGAAAAAGGAACCGGAACCAGAATGCGAGCCTATCGAACGAACGAAATCGGAACAAGCTCAGCCAAAAAACGAACAAGAACAAGTGAATTTTCGCGACGAGAACAAGAAAACGGATAAGGTGAGGGAATCGATTATCGAAACTGGTTATGATACGCGATGTGCGATATCTTGACCTTGCTGCATCGTATCAAAATATGGCGTCGTGTTAAGATGAAAAAATTTATAGAATGTTCGCGAAGATATCGCTTGAAAGATCATAATTTTAATAATTAGCAATTTTTAGGTTTTTTACAGAGGGAGGAGGAGGGGTAGTACTCATAAATGTAATAAAATTGAAATTTACTTTGTAAAGAAAATGACTAAAATATTCAAAAAAAATTACCAACATTAAAAAAATTT
Organism: Maconellicoccus hirsutus; assembly: GCA_003261595.1. Classification (NCBI taxonomy): domain Eukaryota; kingdom Metazoa; phylum Arthropoda; class Insecta; order Hemiptera; family Pseudococcidae; genus Maconellicoccus; species Maconellicoccus hirsutus. Next base: position 41,417 of record QBDW01001215.1, read on the forward strand.
TTAATAAAAAAGAACGCATTTTATTATTATCAATGGCGGAAATTTTGGACTCTACTGCGATTATTATATTTTCGATATGTTTACCCGACAGGATACCCAACGCGACCAAACGGAAACGAAACAAAGCGACGACGAGAAATCAGACGACATGAAAATACCACCATCGCAGACGACGTCGATGGCCGAATCGACTTTGCCAAAAAACGACGTCGCGTCGCCGGCGGACAAAAGCGAACAGACGCTCGATACTAAAGCGACGGCACCATCGCCGCCCGTCCCGAGCCACCAGCACGGTGTTCACGAAGCCGTCTCGGCGCCCGAATCAAAAAACGATCCGGATGTCGACGCCCAGAAGAAGGATGTAACCAGGATGCCGGAGCCGCCGGCGCGATCTAGTCATATTAACGATTCAACGATACCGGTACCAGTACCGGCGACTACGACTGTAGCCCCGATATCGACGAGTAATCTACCATATCAGGCGCCCTGTACCGTCGCGTCTGCGATGATGTACGCGCAAACGCCGCCGATGCCGATGAACGATGTCGCGCACACGATGCAGCAGCGTTTGGAAGAGATGAAGTACCCGCAGCCGGTAAATATGCCGTCAAACGTGCCGGTGTCGAGTGCAGACGATGAACGTGCCTTTCGTAAGCTAAGCACGTATTACGAGAATCAGTACGCTAACGAGAGGGATAAGATGATGGCGTCGGATAAGTATCGATATCCTGTTGATGACAAAGCGCCGAAAGACAGACCGCCGTCTATGGATATGAATAAGAGTTACATGAACGAGATCTCGAATTGCGGCAACGTACCGTATGGTTCGTTCGCGCCGATGCCTGGTCCGTTGATTATGGGGCCGGATAAGGTGGTTAATCTGTCCGATGGCCGAGGGTATCCGCCGCCGTCGCCGCATCATGGTGTCATGAGTAACATCCACGAGCCAACTCCAGCCATGGTGATATCGCCTGTTGCGCCGAAGATGGATTCGGAGCAGCAGGAACGCTATCCGAAGAATAAACGCTCTAAATGTACAAGTCCGACGAAGCTGGAGAAAAAAGATGCCGCGAGTGCGGTCGCGAAAAATAATTCAACGCACGATTCCGGCCTTCAAGGTGGTATGCAGAATGCGAAGAAATACCACGACAAGGAGGATCGATTCTATAAAGAGAGCAATCTAGAGCAGTCGTTGATGAAAGTGAAGAAAATGGCCCAAACGGAGGAAGACTCTAAGTACAAGGACCGCAAATGCGCGAAACCGCCGATGGTCGCAGGCAAAGACAAGAAAATGACGAAATCGCCGTCGTACTCGATGGACAACACCACGACGGCGTCGGCGGCGATGGCACCCACGCCAGAAATGACCATCGCCAAACCGCCGATGACGGATGAAATGAAATATAAGAATATGCGTCGGGATGTCGACGAGCACATGGCTTCGGTCAGTAATATCGACTCCGGACAACATTTCGTCCCCGGGCCGATGATGAAGCAGCCGGTACCTTCGCCTCATGGCGATAGCCGCAGCATGGGCGTGTATACGCCGGATTCGACCACCAACAGCGTACATTCGGTGCACGGATACGGCCAATACGACATGGACGCCGGACACTTGAACATCGAATCGCCGAATTCAATCTCGTCGAATGATATGAACACGAGCGGCGAACCGACCAGACCGCCTTCGGCAGCGTTACCGATGCATCAGATGTATATCGATTCGCAACAACAGGCTATGCTGGCGTTGCATCATCTGCAGCAGTCGCACACGATGCATGGATTATCACAGTTGCATACAGCACCACCGCCCCAGCATCCGCCGCCGGCCATGATATCGCATCATGTGGTCGGTAAATCGTCGCAGAGTGGTCGCAAAAACGCCAATAACGTCAATCATCATCATCACCGTAGCAACAAATCGGTCGCCAGCGGTGGAAGCGGAAGTAGCGGTGGTAGCGGTCACCATCACAACATGAACAACGCCTTGCACCATCGTTCGACTCCGCCGTCGGTTACGAACGCGCATAGTCCGAATACGTTCGTCGGAGCGGTGAACGCGCCTAATAACGCGGTCGCCGCTGGTATCCCGCATCGTTCTACCCCACCCGGTGTGAATCACCAGCCGCAAAGTAGACATCATCAGATCGGACCGTATTCGCATGGCCATCATCCGGCAACGGCTGCGGCCATGATTGCCCAAAGCGGCTACTTAGGCGTGTCGCAAATGCCGACCGGTTCGTATCCACCGAGTGTTCCGGTGACGACGGTGATACAGCATCGTATGACGCCCTCATCCGACGTTGCACCTCCGCCGTCGCCCGTCGCGCAGACCCAGCAACGTCTAGGTTCGTCTCCGTGTTCGACGTCGTCGCCCACCGGATTCTACATCCAATCGCCGATGCACCATTC